>RJWM01001055.1:0-172057 GCA_004363535.1 Dasyprocta punctata | reverse complement strand
GTTCAAGGATAGGAGGGACAAATTAGGAAGCTGTGTTGGGACTGTGTTTCCCACCTGCTAGGGCGACTTCTGCTTTTGGAACTAGAAAGGAAGAAGTGTTGGTGACCATTCCCTGAGAGAGGCCCACCTGCCAGTGCCCCTCCAGTGCTTCTGGGGTTGGGTGTGGTGCTGTGCTTACAGCCCCGACTCCTACCACCCGGCCCGGCCCTCCCAGGAGCCAAGCTTACGAAGAGGTTCCTCTTTGCCCACTTACAGGAGAAGTGCAGGGATGTATTCAGAGGAAGGGGTTGAGGAGCTGGGATCTGAATCCAGGCAATCCAGTTTCTGAGTGAGTGCACTTAGCCAATGCTGGACATGAAATGATTGAGGAGATACGAAACTGAGATTTTTGCAAATCAAAAATGGCCAAAGGTCAGTAATTTCATACGGCTTAGCCCAATGCTTTGGAAAGATGCTGTACTGTGCACATGTGACACTGAATCAGAGAACAGCAGGCATGGACAGGCCTCAGGAGCCTCTTCCTAGGTCATCCTCATGGTCACCATCTGTGTGTGTTTGGGGAGACACAATAGAAGGCCTTATTGTCTGGATCTCACCCCTTCACTAGTCTTGGTAATACTCCAGGTGATCAAGACTTACAGTATTGTTTAAATAAAAAATGTGTCACAGTAAAAGACACGTTGCCATTAGCCTCTCTCAAAATAGCCTCCCTTGTTTTGAACACACTTATTCCATCATTCTTGGTGATGCGTCTTTCAGTGTCATACGTTACAAATTTAAATATTCACTGTGTTTGTTTGAATTTTCACTAATATTTTGCCTAAGGAACTGTTCCTATGATAAAGAAAGCCTGAAAACAAGCAACCCAGAGCAGTCCCTGAAATACACAGATGAGGACACGGAGACCCTAGAGGCGAAGTCCCCTGTCCATTGTCACCTGCAGGTGTTACAAGCACAGCCCAGGTTTCTGCCTCCCATCCCGGGCTGCTTCTGCTCCTCTCACTGCAGCCTAAGCCATGTTCTGAAGGTCCACAGATGCCTTTGGCAAATAAAACCAGAACCATGCAACATCCATGATCAGGTCAGGACTCTTCAGCTCAGTTCAGTCTGCCCCACCAGCAGCCTGGTAGGAGGCTGTGCCCACCTGGGCAGGATGGAGCTACACGAGCAGGTGCCACACTCTATCCTCAGAGTATGCAGCAGCTTCTAAGATGCTAAAACAAGGTGGGTGGGCCCCCTGGTCCACTCCCAGCTCATCCTCCTATGCTGACCCTCAGGACAAACACCACAGCCTGTGTCCTGCCTGGGTACCTCATCCCATTAAGGTAGTTACTGAGTGATGTCAGAGCCCAGAGAGCAGCCTGCATCTACCCCACACACAGGCTTTCAGAGAGAGAGGTTCCATTGTCTGATAGCTGGAGAGCTCTTTCCCAGACAGCCGCCTGCCTCCTTTTCTCACTTCAGCCAGGCCTCTGCTCCAAGGTCACTGCTCAGGCAGCCCTTCTGTGCCACATCACCTCCAGTTGCACACCCTCTATTCCGTCATTCTACCCAAATGACAGCTGAGTGTGCTTTAAGCCCTGAGCTAACTCATCAGCAAATTATCTTGGCACACATTATGTTCCTTTTTACATGGATGAGCCAGTGGAGGCACAGAAAGGTTAAGCCATTTGCCCAGTCACACAGTGGGTCTGAGGCAATGCAGAGACTTATGCCTGGCCCTGTGTTCTGGGCCCTGGGAACACTCAGCCACTTCAGGGAGAGGCAGGTGGGCAGATCTATTAGCAAGGGGGCTATGCTGTAATGGTGCTCTGGTGGTCCTGCCCAGGGAAGTTGAGGCAGACCTCAGAGAAGAGAGGATGCTGGGCTATGCATGGCTTAAAGACTGTGGAGCCCAGCAGGTGGAAGTGGGGTGGGGGAGGAACAGCACTATATTTAGAGGGGCCAGTAATGGTACGGTGTGCAGATGTGTGAGGTGGTGCACTTCTGGAGGTAGGGGTAGGGGTAGTGATTTGATTATTCACCCAACACACATTTATTCAGTTTCTCCTCCCTAGCAGACAGGCTCTAGGAGCTGGGAACACAATAGTGAGCCTGCTTTTGTGGGGGTCAGCTCTTATGTGACTGTGAACCTGAACTGGGAAAGGGAACAACAAGTGGGAAGTGTGCTAGGTGATGTGGGTGGCTGTGGAAGGCCTCTCAGAGAGGTGACATTTGAGAAGAGACCTAAATGAAATCCCGAAGGGAGCTCTTGGCTCCTGGGGAAGAGCATTCCAGGCAAGGGGTACAGCGTGGCAGAGGCACTGTGGTTGGACCTGTTGAGACTAACAGAAGACTAGCAAGGAGCTTTTGTGGCCAGAAAGGAGTAAGCGAGAGGAACCGGCAATGTGGGAGCAGTAGTCAGGGCAATGGAGGGTTGCATTGTGAGTATGAGGAAAGCTGAGGACCACGCAAATAGCTGCCCACCCACAGCCACCTACAGATACTACTGCTTCTTTCTCCCAGGGTTCTCGCCTTCTCGCACTCTCCCTCCTCCCTTTTCAGTCTTACTCTTTCTCCTCTCTTATTATTTTCCCTGCCTCTCCTCTTGGGAGATATCAGATAATCTCTTACTTTTCAGAATCCATTTACTAACATAAGGAATGTGGCTGTTATTGGATCTCTTCGGTGACCATGCTGGCGATTCTTCACCATCTTCCACAGCAGTACCTGAGTGGGGGGCTGCTGAGGCCTGGCGCCCTGCTTCCGAGACACACGGTAAAAGGTGAGCAGAGCCAGGGAACGTCGGAAGCCCCCGCAGCTCTCCTTTAAAAGACATCTATGAAGACGCACAGCAGGGAAAGGCTGGAGCGGAGGACTCTCCTCTGCACCTTCACCAGTGATTTTTCACAGAGAAAAAACAACAGCTGTGTTCACCATGGCAACCTCTTGCACCCCAGCACCTAGATAGATTCAAGGCAAGACTCTGAGAGCTGGGATGGCCAGATAGGAGATAAAGAACGGAAAGAAGACGTAGTTTTGAGGGGAGTGTGGGGGTCTTCTGTAGAAGGAAGAGGAAGGATTTTAGCTTTTTTGGTACCCATACGTCAAGTCACATTGAATTCAGTGACAATCCTTTGAAAATCCTTGCTTATTAAATACAATCCACCAATCAACATTATGGGGCCTTTTGAAAAACTGCTTCCAATGTAAGTCTCTGTTAGCTCCGTATCCTCATCAGTGTTCATGGCAGATGCTTCCTACCCGCCTCTGCAGATAATCGAGATGACTCTATATTTAGACCCACTGAGTGTTCTAAGGCCGTAGGGTTAGGTGGGCTTCATGTCATCAATTGGGATGCATGCATAGAAATGTTTAGGTTACATGCTGGCTGCAGACAAAGACTTCAGCCAACATTTATTCACTATATAGAGTATCCTTCAGAAACTTGGGAGACATAGATAATAAGCAATTCCCTATCCCTTTTTACAAGCAGAAACCAAGGCTGTTTGGGTCAGGATAAAAGATAGAGGAGAGCTAAAGTCCTGGGTGTCTATCTCACCCTTGGCATAAAAAAACCTTCAAGCCGATGTCTGGGATCACAGGTTTGAGGCCGAGGGTGGAAGGGGGGCTGAAGCTGCCATTCCACCTCGAGGCACTGGGTGGTAGAACTTTCAGAGAATTCCGCATCCCAGCCTCACCACTGGGCTTCCTTCAAGACACATCTTTCATGCCTCTCCAGTTATGCTCACCAGAGTATAAAAGATAAAACCAACAGCTAAGGAGCACCCAAGCTTCATTTTCAAGGAGGAGAGATTGAGGTGAGAGCCATTGGATCCTGCTTATTCCAAAAGGAATAAATGCCCTTTACAAAGCCATAGAACTCAGTGGGATGGAGCAGCTGTCTTTAGTCAGGGCACCATGTCCCTAGGAGTCAGTGATGATCTCTCAAGCAGTATGTGGAAGTTTTAAGGGAAAACATTCCTCATCTCTAACTTCCATATTTTCCATTCTAAATCAGATCATCTCAAGAGATAACCATACTGTGGGTCCTCCATTACTTCTTGGCAAAAGAAAGACATAAAGGAAATTTTACCCATCCTGAATAGGATACACTATGCAAGACTCAAACACTTGTGAGAGGGCCTTGTAAAGGCTTCCGTCTCAGATTACAGGATGCATTTCTAATAAACTTATGCTTTTTCTTTTAACAATTATTTGTTAGAATTACATGCTTATACTGTTTTGTTAGATTGTGTTCTATGAGTAACCACAGTAAGAATTGAATCCAGAAGATAATTTTAAACTCTAATAGTCATATGTTTATAGGGAAAAAGAATACCTGGATCTATATTCATTGTAGAAATGCTAAAAAGTATTTTTAACATTTATTTGTGGATAAGTGCGGTAAAAGTACATGGTTTTAATTCATTCCTCCTGGGCACTGAGAATTCTCACTGATGACACTTGTGGCTACAGCTTTTACCCCAAGATAACTCATGGATTACAGTCTGTGATAGTTAATGGATTGTATCAATTTAAGTAAGAAATACCCAACTAAACTGGATCAGCATAGTTCTGGGTGTGGCTGAAAGGATTTAAGGAAGACAGAAGATTCACCCTGGGTGATAGCAACCAATAGGCAGCCTGAATGGAATAAAAGGGGAACAAGGAAGGCTTGCTTGTATCTTTGGAGGAGCACCAGTCTTCACCTCCACCATGGACATGGTCTCTTGACTTCCAGCACAGATTCTGCCTACAGCACAGACCCTTCAGTCTCCTGATTTGGACTCCACGGGACACTGCAGTGAGCTCCAGGCCTTCCACTGGGTCCTCCAGCACACGGACAGCCCTTCTGCATTTTACACCTGGCTCTGCGGGCAGCTATTGTAAGCAGGTCTTGTCAATTCTTACATATTTGTATATCTTGCATTAAATCTGTTTCTCCAGTGAGCACCGACTGATACACAGTCCTAAACTTACCCTCAAAGTTTGCCATGAAATTTCTCACTTACATTAGAATTAGACACAAGTTCTGTTTAGAAACAGCCTTTATATTTTATTTTCATATTGAAAACCAGTCAAATTTGCTTCAGCCTCAGTGTGTTTATATAAAATTAAAGGAAAACTGGAGGCAAGCTGTACTTTTTTTTCTAAGAGAGAATTGGGTTAAAGAGCTTGTTCATGTATTTTTTGATGGGCACTGGTGGATATCCAGTTACAATGGCACTTTTAGGTTCTATCAACTGTATTAGAAAAGTGGTTAACAGTTTTAATTTAAATTGCCAAGGTCTAAAATACTTCCCAAATCACATTTTCTGCAATTATTTAATATTACAATGCCAAAGGTAAGTTGTCTACTTAAAAATGTCCAGAAAGGGTCAGAGTGGCTCCAACCAGAAGACAACTAGTCTGCCTTCCGGGGGACTGCGCGACTGGCACCGACTCCAGGAAGAGAAACATGCACCTCCCATACGCCTACTGGTGTGCGGGGTAAGAATCAAGGATAATAACCCCCCACCCCTGGGTAAGCAACCTGCTGGCTCGGAGGTCTAGCTAAATTGATAGCAACTAAGGTACATAAAGCAACTAAATGCTAGTATTGTTTCGTTGATTTTGCAGGCCTGGGACCGGCAGCCTGAGCATCTCTTTGGAAGATGACAGTAGGCAATGTAGCAAATATGGGGGATTCCCTTCTGTCTTGTCTTTGAGGCCCAATATTGTTCTCATTGTTTTGCTTTATTCTGATTAATTTTTTTGCTTTATTTTATATTCTGTTTTTATTGGTTTTATTGTGTTTTGTTTTTGGTTTAATTTTACTATAACTGTTGGAATGGTCAACTATTCTGAAAATAACAAGATATACTATAGTAGCTATTGTTTTCATAGTATCTTTCTTTGAAGTTCTATACTAGTTCTACTGCTTTGTTTTGATTGACTTTGTTCTGTTATGTTTTATTGGATTTTACTATCTTTAAAAAAATTTCCCAGAAAGATGAATACCTTTTCAATAGTTGTCCAGGGGTTATACAAACATAAAATTTGAGGTTGGAATGTATACCAGGAGTTTTGGAGTCATACAAACCCAAAGGGGACCCTGGGTGTGCCATTTACTGGCCGTGTGGCTTGGGTTTGTTACTTAATCTTTGTCAGTCTCAGTGTTCACTTTCACAGCATTGGGAATAGCAAGTCAGTAACATTGTTGTGAAAACCTATCAGGCAGCTACCATCTAACAAAGACGCATTTATGGAGAACCAGCTTTGCACTAGGCTAGCTCTGAGTGCTTCACACACACTATGTTACTTCGACTTCATAATGACTTCTGGAGGCTGATATCAGGGTCATCCACAGATGTGGACGCTAAGGCGAGAGAGGTCATGAAAACTGACCAAGGTCATATAATCACTAAGGGATTAGGGAGCTGCCCTTGAACTCTGGCACTGTAGCCCCAAGTCTCTATGGCAGTTATTCTTAATTTAACTTCCAACTGTAGAAAAATGGTCATTCTGAGAGATCACCTGAAGAAGACTGTCTGACCATTTCTATTGGCTATGAGGTTTTAACCTTCCTTGCATCCACCAGGAATTCAGTCATGATTGCAGAATTTAGCATTGCTCAGGAAAAGTGGTGAGCAGAATGACTGGTCACTTGGTAGCAATTAACTTCATCGAAGGAAAAAAGAAGCTGAAAAATTCTTCTGATTAGGAGTTTCCCTAATAGCTTCTGTCCTCATTGTCATGAAAATCTTGAACAATATGGATGCTCATCCAATTATCAAATCAACCTGGGGGCAGAGCCTGGCATTATGTGTACCCATTATTAAAGGGTAATTCAGTGTAACAAACCAAATCGAGTATGTACAAAGACTGTCAAATAAAATAAACCACTAACAAATTAAATTACTCTCCATTTTCAGTGGGAAGAATGCCAGTCATTTTTCATTTTAAAAAATATGCATCTTAATTCTATTTTTTAAAAACATGCAAAGAAGAATTAAAAGCCTCTTGTGCCATCCATTGTGAGCTTATTTTATTTTTTATAGACACAGCTCCCTTGGTCCCAGGGCATTTTTCCTCAGAGAATTAATGGAGCATTAAGCCTCACTTTGGTCAAAAAACTTGTTTCCTCCATGGATCAATGGTGGATGGAGTTCAAAATGCAGGAGTGCGAGGTTGGCTCCGGCTTACAGCGACATACCAGGGCTGTTGTTTCCAGAATGAATCTGCCACTCAGCAGCCCCCTGCCAGCCCCCCCAAGGAACTCTATCCAAATAGTATAATTTTTAGATTTTTCTGCTCACACCCTTCAACGGCCTCAATATGTCCCTAATTTCTTTTTTTCTTTTCTTTTCTTTTTTTTTTTTTTACTGGCTTTATCATATAAATTGAAACATGCCCAAGAGGAAAAACCCCTTTGGACCAAGTCAAGCTTTGTGCTTCAGGTGATTAAATATCTTAGCATTATATTCTTTCATTTGACAAACATTTATTAAGTGACAATCACTGCAATAGGTGGTACGTGTCCAGAGTGAACAAAACAGTATGTTGAGAAACTTAAAGTCTAATAGCAAAGAGAGACATGAATGCTTCAAAGCAAATATATTGTTATAAACTGTCACCAATGCTATAATGGGATGTATATTATTTCATGAAAGAAAAAAATGGTTTTAAAAGAAATGGAAACATACTCTCCCAAAACAGGGCCATAAGAACCCCAATTTCTAAATCAGTGGACCTTAATAGGGGGCCAACTTTGCCTTTAGGCAATGTCAAAATATATTTGGTTGCTACAACAGAGGGGATGGCATTTACTGCAGAAGCCAAGGATGCTGCTAAGTGCCCTGTGATGTATGGATCATTTCCCTAGCAACAAAGAATTATCAGGTCTAAAATATCAATAGTTCTAAAGGTGAGAAATCCAGCTCTTAAGGAAACTCTTCAGAAATAGAATCCAAATCTACAGTGGAGGGAAGAAAGCCAGTATCAGCTTCCACAACAGGCAGCAAAAATTCCCAGCTCATATAGATAATTTTATATACATACATATAGATGTATAATATATCTATACTACTCATATGTATACACATCTGTCTACCTGCCCATGTACTCATATGTGTGTTTCACTATATGAAGACTTAGCATCCTATTGCTATAGCAGGAGCAACACACAATTATAAAAGCTGTGTGGCAATTAATGTGTGCATTTTGAATTCAATGGGTCAAAGACAGTTTTCACAGCAGACTACAATTTTATGCGCTCAGTGTCATTGACTTCTTTTGGCCCCTCAGTGGAGAAGAGAGGAAACACATCTTTCCCTTGGCAGATAAACTCGCCATCTCATTATGAGCCCACGTAGAAGCCTGTAATTCTGCCACCCTTCTTTTTTTCCCCCCAGACATTTCCATTCTCTGCCAACATCACTATTTCTCAGAGGGTGTTTCTCTGTTCATCGATTTTCCTGTTACTTCTCTTATATTTCACATTGTGTAATTCCACAAGAATAAAAGGAAACATCCTAAAATATTCTAGTGGAAAAAAATTTCAATACTTGTAGCTGTGGAAGGGGTGGAGTAGAAAAAAGAGTCAGTTTATTTTATTAGTTTTGTTAGGATTATTCACAAAATGATTTTTGTTATGTCTCTGCTATTGATGAAGACGTTTCAAAAGTCTAATAATGTACCTTATTCTATTATTCGGATAAACATCACTGAATCTTTGATAACTCAGAATATTAGATTGCATTCTGTCATTTATTTCTGTAGAATATACAAAACCAAGAAGATGAATATAAATTTGATATTAACTTCAAGAATCTTACAGTTGGAAGTTGACTGAGAAGTCCTTTACAGTATCTAGCCTGGATGAATACAAAGACGCAAACTTTGAAAACCCGACCTTCCATACATTTGAACGTTACCCTGAGTGTAAACAGTATCGGTTCTACCTCCTGCCGATAGATGGCAGTAGTGGTTACTAGTGAAGTTGCCATTTAGGAACCAATGGATTCTGAATGACCTTTTAAGGTTGCATCGTCTGATTTCCTAATTCGGGCTGCACATTAGACTCAAATAAAGCCTCTTATTAAAAACTGATGCCTGGACCCCACCACTAGTCAGTTAAATCGTAATGCCTGTGGCGTGCGACCTCGGTGATACTGACGCAGTCTCCATTCCCCGCAGAGCCACGGCTAGAAAAGCAGTCAATAAACCTGAGGGTAAATGGTAACGTCCATACGTTAAACACTTCACAGAGGTTCTCATTTGGAATATGATTTTTACAGTTCTGTACGAATTGATGGCTTAAAAATTTTTTACTACAGCAACTGAAGCTATTTTTATTACTTTTATAAATAGATAAAAAGAATATCATCTATGGAAGATAAATACAACAGCAAGAGGGTTACTATTCATAATACAGAAGAATGTCTAAAAATTTATACAAAAGCAACTCAATAAAAATGTGAAAAAAGATAGGACCAGAAAACTTTCAGGGGAAAGCAAATGATCAGGACATGTCTACAGAAATATGCTAATCTCGTTAATAGCCTAGGAGATGCAAATTAAGTTTTAAAAGATCTTTAATCTTACAAAAGAGTCATCTGGCTAATATTTTAATCTTCATTTGTAAAGAATTTACTATATGTCACTGTTTTAAGATTTTTATTTTTAGTTTTTTAGTTTTTTTTTTTTTTTACTAGGTTTTAAGGTCTCATTCAATCCAGCTAATGCCCTTCTGGGTATTTTCCCAGAAGAATTGAAAGCATCATTCCACAGCGATGTATGTGCACCCATGTTTATAGCAGCACAATTTGTAATAGCTAAATTTTGGAAACAACCTAAATGCCCATCAATTGTGGAAAGGATAAAAAGGATGTGTTATTTTCATACAATGGAGTACTACTCAGCTATTAACAAGGATAAACTCAAGGTTTTCATAGGTGCAATTTGAGACCATACTCATAAGTGAAATAAGTCAAATTCACATATGTAAATGTTGTATTGTCTCTCTAGTGTAAAAAACTGAAAGAGGGGCTGGGGATTTAGCTCAGTGGCATAAGCGCCTGCCTGGCAAGCACTCGGTTATGAGTTCGATCCCCGGCACCAAAAAACCAAACCAAACCAAGCCAAAAAAAACCCCAACCCCCCCAAAAACCCCCCCCAAAACAAACTGAGAAAACCTGAAAGAGTAAATAAGATTCAAAATGTACTATAGATATTGTGAAAGTGAAAGGGCAAGAAACTGCTGAAAAGGAAAGAATAACTGGGATGGGGAAAGGAGAAAAGACAGAAGGGAAAAGATTATATATATATATATATATATATATATATACACACATATATGATAAGTATACTACTAATCTGTTAGCTCATCAAAAAGAACAGTTTGTGCTTTCATTGATCATTTTTTCATGCCTATATCTTATAATCTGAGCAACTACTTTGAAGCTAACAATATGCAATATATGAACCATTGTTAGTCTATTATTTTGAAATTCTGTATCATCATTCTTATTCTTTTTTCATTTTAAAATAAAAAAATTTAAATTTTTCGAGGCAAGGTCTTGCTCTGTAGTCCAGGTTGGCCTTGAATTCACTATGTAGCCCTGGTTGGCCTTGAACTCACTGTGATCCTCCTGCCTCAGACTCCCAAGTGCTGGGGTTATAGGCATGCACCACTATGCCTGACTTGTTCTAAATTTTTAAACTACCAATTCATTTAAATTCATCATATCATCCTGTGTCTACAGATGAAGGCAACCTAGACACAACCCATGCTTGCTGGAGCTGAGCTGGCTACTCAGGCCTTGTGCTTGGGAGAATCCTCACCCTTAACCGCTGTCCTCTGCTGCCTCTCCACTGAACGGGGAAAAAGCAAAATGAGTAATAAGATCGTATGACCAATGCTTATTTGCTCACAGGAATACAAATTGCATTAAGATTTTCCAAAGTAGGTATTGAAGTGAAAATAATGTATCTATTTTCTTAATTTAATTTTTAAAAGAGTTTTTATTAGTGCATAATGGTTACATTCCTTGTGTAGCATTGGTACATGTGTGTAACACACCTTAATTCCTTTTTTCATTCCTTCTCCCTTCATGACCTAGTACTTGCCAGGTGGGCACTTGGGCTGCTGAGCTAAATCCCAGGCCCTCTCTGGCCATTTCTTGATCCCCTTCCCACTTGTATAAGATCTATCTCTTTATTTCCTATTAGCTGTCTTTTATTTTGCTCTTTATTTACGCTTTGGGTTTTTCATATAAAATAAACGGTGTGGTATTTAAACTTGTGTGTCTGATTTTTTCACTTCACATGATGGTCTCAAAAGCTGCATCCATTTTCCTATAAATGGCTCAAGTTTACCTAGTTCTTCATTGCACATAAATACCAAATATTTTTAATCCATTCACCTAGTGAATTTTCCTTTAATATAAACTATCCAATAAAAATTAGAATGTAACAGTAAATATCTGAAGGCATTCACTGTAGAACTGTTTGTTGCAATTGCAGCAGTTCAAAATCTAGAAACAACTTGAATGTCTATTGACAGAGGAAATAATTGGATTAATTACAGTGTACCTGTACTTTATATTACCTGCAATTATTTCAGAGAGAAAGAGATCAAGAGAGATGTTTATATTACTGAGTAATATGTATAGTGTGAATTCAGTTTTGTAAAAACAAAATAGAATCACATTCATTCGCTCATTTACATATGTGTATATACAAACGTAGAGATGTGCCGAAAGTTATAGAAACACACATAAATTAGTGATATTAGTTACCTTGGAATATGTGGTCATCCAATAGTATTATTTGGCTTGTTGCTATAAAACACACTATTTTTGTAACGTAGGGAAGTCATACATCCAATTTTCTATGGCAAGACTTTTAAAATTCTTCATTCTGGCCTGGGGCCCCAGCTCCCAGGAAGCTGAGGCAGGAGGACTGCCTGAGTCCATGAGTTTAAGACCAGCCTGGAAGTAACAGTGATATTCTATCTTAAAAAGTTTCTTTAGCCTGTACCAGAATCTCAGGAACACTTACATAGCAGTAATTAGCTCACCACCTCATTCCTGTGATTCTAGACCTGCTTTTTTGAAATGTCTACCTGTCAGTTCCTTAGGTTGACAAAAACCAGGTCGCTCCCTTCCTCTTTACAAATGCCCTTCACATATTTGAGGACATCACTCAAAGTGTCCCATCTCCCTTCAATGAACTATACAGCCAATCTTAACATTTCGGTAATGGCCAGAGTCTTTTGGTCTCTACCAATGCTTTGCTTTACTGGACACACAGACCAGCTCACAGCAGCAGAAAAATGTGCTTTCTGCTTACATAGCTTTACACAGACTGACTTTTGTAGCAGTCCATATCATAGTGTCAACTAAAATTCCTGACTCTTTTTTTTTTTTTTTTAAATAAAGTGATGTCAAGTCAGATTTCTCCTCCAGGATTGACTATTTTGAAGTCGAGTGTAATTTCCTAACCTCTCCTCTCTGGAATCTCTTTCTCTAAAAATAAAATGCAGCTATAGAGAGTGCTGTGTATGCCTGTGAGATTTGAGCTAATGAACTATGGGTTTTGGATAACTGGGTTCTCTGCCTCACAAGGCCCGTCAGAAGATGGGCAGATGAGCCGGTGATAGGACTCTGAATTTAGGCCTGAGGAGGAGACAACTTCAGTCTCTGTCTCCCATGACAGAGCTGACTTTGAATGTTGTGATCCTAGAAAATGAACTGTTCCATAGAGTGGATGCGGGGAGCAGTAACTCTAGAGAGGAAAGTTTGCAGGTTTCAAGGGAAGAAAGCAGGGATAGCAAAGACCAGAGGTAGAAGCATGGGGTGAGGAAGAGAAATGGGTACCTGAGAAAAGCAGCAGAAAAAGGACTTTATGGAGAAAAAGGATGGCATAGTCCTAGAAAGAAGAATGGAGTGAGAGAGAAAAAGGCAGTGCAGGGAAGGGATATTCTACTCTGGGCTATTCAGATTTCAAGACACAAGAATCTCTCAAATGTACTTTGAAAAATAAATCCTTAAAAACAGAAGGATTACTATGTGTGTGTGTGTGTGTATTAATCAAGACTGGAATGGAGCATGTGATATGTATCAAGGACTTCACAAGCTGTTAGGGACTCGGGAAAGCACTCTTTTTCTTTCTTTCCTTCCTATTTTCTACTACTGGGGGTAGAATTTAGAGCCTTAGGAAGGAGCTACATCCCCAGTAATCATTCCTTTCCCCTGCTTTTTGAGACAGGATCTCACTAAGTCACTAAGTAGCCCAGACTGGGCTCCAAATGGCAATTCTCCTGCCTCAGTCTCCCAGCGTACTAGGATCACAGGCATGTACCACCTAGCCCAGCTCCACCTGGTTCCTTATCTGCTGCTGTCTGTGTGTCTTGCCTTTTCTTTTCTCTTACCAATGACTTCATCTATTTACCACTCACACGTGGAGTCACTCCAGCCTGACAGCGTCACACATTCAGCTCAGGGGCTTTGTGCTATCAGAAAGGACAGCAGGATTTGTTATTGGTCTATTTCTTTATCTTGGCCATTCTTTCTGGAGTGAGATGGAATCTTAGTGTTGTTTTAATTTGCATTTCTCTAATGATCAATGATGCTGAATATTTTTTCATATATTTATTTGCCATTTGTATTTCTTCATCTGAGAATCATGTATTCATCTCAGATGCCCATTTTTGGATTGGGTCTTTGAATTTGGGGGCCTGATTTTTTTCAATTCTGTATATGTTCTAGATAGAAGTCTTTCATCTGAGAGACTGTTGACAAATTTTTTTTCCCAATCTGTGGGATTTTTTCCCACTCTGTTGGTGATTTCTTTTGATGTGCAGAAACTTTTTAATAAGATGAGATCCCAGTTGCTAATTCTTTGAAATACTTCTCACGCAGTTTGGTTTTTGTTCATGAACTCTCTGCCTAGCCCTATGTCTTTGAGATTTCTACCTACTTCCTCTTCCAGTAACAAATGTTGGAGGGGCTGTGGCAAAAAAGTACCCTTCTGCACTGTTGGTGGGAGTGCAGACTGGTACAACCACTGTGGAAATCAGTGTGGAGACTCCTCAAAAAGCTAGGATTAGAGGTCCCATTTGACTCAGCTGTTCTCCTTCTGGGCATTTTCCCAGAAGAACTGAAAACATCATACTGCAGTGACTTATGTGCACCCATATTTATAGCAGTACAGTTTGAGATAGCTAAATCTTGGAAATAACTGAAGTGCCCATCAGCTGTGGGATGGATAAAAAAGATGTGTTCTTTTTATACAATGGAATACTACTCAGCTATAAAGAAGGATCAACTTGAGGCTTTTACAGGTAAATGGATGCAACTTGAGACCATACTCATAAGTGAAATAAATTGGACTCACAAGTGTAAATACTGTATTGTCTCCCTAGTGTAAGAAACTGAAAGAATAAATAGGATCCAAGGTCTACAATAGATACTGTGAAACAGTAAGAGACTGCTAAGGGGGAGGGGTGGCTGGGATGGAGGAGAGGAAAAAAGAAGGAAGGCAAAAGGAAAAAGATATAAATTTGTGTATATATACATAAGATGGCTAAGATGATTATATTACTGATACTATTAGTTCATGGAAAAGAACAGTTAACACTCGTATGGTTTGATTAACTTTGCATGTCTATATTTGGTAATCTAAGCAACTCTTGAAGATAACAATATGCAATACAACAACCATTGTTCAATTCCTATCATCTTGTTTTGAAAGTCCATACTGTTATTGGTTTGGGTTTTTTGTTGTTGTAGTTGTTGTCTGTTTTGTTTTTTGCTTTTCTTGTCTGTATTTTTTCTCTTTAAAATAAAAAAAAAATAAATATCAGGACAAGAAAATGAAAATAAAGGACAACCAAACCTGGGGGAAATAAAAGGACAGCAGGAGACAGCAGGGAGGGGAAAAAAGGAGGAGGAATGGATGAACCTGGCCCGTCTAACAGGTCTTATCCTTGCGCCTTAGGTGAACCACATTCATAGTCATCTGCTCACACTGTCCAGGGCGTACCCCTGTCCAGGCCATTTCTGTCTCCCTCTCCCTCCTCCCTGCCTTCCCCTGCCCCAGCTAGGAGCTCCCCCTGCTCCTCAGTCCCTGCATGTACCCAGCTGAGGGGAGCATAACCTGACAGCTTTAGGAATCCTGAAGAAAAGGATGAAATCTCCAGCTTCCTTCTTTAATCTGGCACTACGCTTCTAGGAATCATTTTCTAGCTTGAGTTTCTAGTGCTTTAATTCAGACTTCTAACAGTGTCTAGCACAAGGAAAGCAATGCACAATCGGTCACTTTTCCCTGGATGGAAATTTTACTTTCTTTGGAATGCTGTTATAACTGCCTTTCGATCTTCTTCAGACAATGGATCCATTTATTTAACTCTCCCTTACAATATTCCTCCAACTTTTCTTCTAATCTTAGAAGTCCTAAGAGCCCTACTCATGTAATTGTTTTTCTTTTCTTTCCCCCAGTGTTGATGATCAAACCCAGAGCCTTGCAAGTGTTACACAAGTGCTCTACCACTGAACTACAGCCTCATCCTATTTTTTGTTTGTTTGTTTGTTTTTCTTTTTGAGACAGAGTTTCACTATGCAGTTTAGGCTGGTCTCGAACTCACTTTGTAGCCCAGGCTGGCCTCGAACTCACAGCAATCCTCCTGCCTCAGCTTCCCGAGTGTTGGGATTACAGGTATGCACCGCCACTCCTGGTCCACCCTAGCTTTTAAAAACTAGACTGTTAAGCCATATGAAAAGGTCAAACCATATTAAAATAGTTTATCTTGAGTGGAATAAAATTAAGTTATTATGTCTTCTGGAACAGCACACTATTTTGGGTGACTAATACTTGGCCTAGCTGTCACTAAACTTCTTGCACTTTTATTCACTGAGACCCTGAGACATTTTCTTGCACCTTTGCTTTGGCCACATTTCTGATCCTGTAGGAGCAGGCACCAGCACCGTGTGTCGTCCTTTCAGAACTCTGCATTCCAGCTATGCCCTTCAAGTTTTTAAGGTTGCCACCCATTCCTTTGCTCATTTTGGATCTCTTCTTTGCCCTTCAGGCTTGTGAAATACGAACCTATTGCATGAGGCGGCGGCAGTGGGAGGGATAGAGGTGACTTTTGAGGCTGACTCTAGGATTATAAACTCCATTTTTTTCTTTCTTCCTGAAGCAGGATATGAATTACTGGCTCCAATAACCAAAGCAGAGAATCTCCCTTAAAAAACCATGAGGGTCTAAGGCTAACAGAAGGGAAAGAAAAATTTAAAAGGAAGGGGAAACTAATCATAGAGAAAGAAAAGAGGACAAATGTGGTGTTCATTTAAAATCACTGTAGTTGAACATCAAATTACTGTCCCTGACTTCTACCTATTTTATATTCTAGTGAGTATTTATTTTGCTTTTAATCTAGAAATAATAATTACATACTGAGTTGCATCCCATATGTGAATTCAACCATATGTGCTTTGCATAAAACAGAAAAAAGGAAGAGGGAAACATTTAAATCATGTTGATGTTGCAACTGCATCTCACTCTATGAGTAGAAGCCCCAAACCAGGAGGAGATGGGGCAGGCAGGGAATCCTCTTTCTTCAGAAGCCTCCGGGGTCACAGCACTGAGCATCCGGGATGCTGGATGGGCCACTATAGTGGCAAGGGCTGCACTTCTCATAAATGGGTTGCTAGACTTTTTGTAGAACTTTATGCACTTTAAAAAAAATATTCCAAGTACTTACACTATATACTGTTTTGTGTAGAGTTTATAAAAACTATGACAGATTTATGGTTTTATTTTTTGAGGGTATTTTTGAGCAAACCTGACTCACACTTCATGGGATAACTTTGGACCTCGTCTCTGTAAAACTGTCTCTGTTTTCTAACTACCTACTGGACCCTGTATGCTTCACATGTCCTACCTCCTCTAAACTTCACAAAATTCCTCCACGGTTGATATTATAAATATTTTACAGACTTCAGAGAACTGAGGCTCTGAGATTACATGATAGTAAGTCATGGAGTCATTTAGTTAGGATCAGCAGGGCTAGGATTGGTGAAGTTATTTTACCTTGGGTATAAAGATGTATGGGCTATCGAGATCTTTAAAAATGATTTTGAAGAGAGGAAAAAGGCTCACTTTTCTCTATAGTCAGTTCAGTGTCAGAAATATAACCAAAAAAGCATGACTACAAACTTAAGACAATTATATATTCTTTCAAGCTGTGATTCAGCATGAACAACATTAATCAAAAGGCAAAAATTCAGGAAACATGGTATTTATGAGCTCTTACAAGAATTATTGTGAATGTGGGCAGGGCCTGCTGTATTATTGTCTACTGTCTCTTCAGTCCTCAGGGCATTATGCATAGTAGATACCTAACAAATGGCTGTTGAATGAATGCAAAAAATAAACAAACAAGTAAACCCCCCCCATTTAAAAGAAAGAAAATTGAAATTTTTCTCTGTCAGAGAAAAATTCTCATTTTTTTCTCTAAAGTATTTCCTGAAAATTTTAAATTAAATTTTAAATGGGTACATAAAGACAAAAATTGTACATATCAATGGAAAATTCTCATTTCTAACCTGGTTTTTCATTAGACTCATTTGAGACTTAAAGAAAAATAGGAAATACAGGTTTCAAGACCTTGGATATTCTAATTCAGCTGGTGTGGGGTAGGATTAGGTACATCAGTGTTTTTTTGTTGTTGTTGTTTAAAACTTCCCAAGTCACTGAGGGGAAATTATAATAGAGCTCACCAGACCTCAGTCTTTTTAGTACTCACCTCAGATTTTTCTTTGTCTGTTTTAACTGTACTGTTGTTTAATATTTTCTTTAACCTGATCTATTGTTTAGTTTATCTAAATTTATTTTGATAGGGAAATTCATATTATTGCAAACTATGAAAGATCAGTTTTAGATAAATTTCCAAAAAAGAAAAAATTATAAAAATAAATACATTGAAACAGTTTTGCTTGAACTCTAGTACGATACGGTTACCTGGAAAGACTTAGAATTTAAAACTAGCTTTCAGATTAAAAAAAAAAAAAGAAGATCTGTAAGTGTTATAGGAGGAGTGAAAAAACACCACCAAAACAAGATTTGGGGCTTGATGGAGTTGAAATGATTTTATACAGAACCGAGAAGGGAACAGCTTCTTCAATTCTGTGATGCGAGATTGCTTAGACAGTTTCTTGCATTTGCAGGAACACATATCCAAGAGCGGGAAACACAGTGAGACATAGGTGAATGTAACTAGCACAAGACCCTGGGTGTGTCAGGTGCTTCCCATGGGAGATTTCAAATGTTTACAGAGCTGCTACTTTGTGTAAGGCAAAATACTGGGTCTCTTTTTTTGGTGGGGGTAGGGGTTTGAGATAGGGTTTCACTATGTAGTTCAAATGGGCCCTAAACTGACTATGTAGCCCAGGCTGACCTCAAACTCATGGCACTACTTTGGCCTCCGCCTCCAGAGTGCTGGGATTACAGTCGCATGCCATCACGCCTGACTATACTGGGCCTTGGGAATAGAAAATACTGGGTTTCTGTCCTTAGGCTGCCCATGTTATTTCATATATCATCTCATATTTGAGGACTGATGAGTTATTTATATAAACAACTACAGCTAGGTTTCCCAGCTGGACATGGCGTCTCTCGCCCAACATGTGACTGCATCTTCCAAAGCTGAGGGATGGGATTGCATCCTTAGTGCTTGTTTCCCCTAATCACAATAGTACCTAGTGTTTTCTGTGAGCTTGCTGTGCGCCATTCCCCAAGCATACTGCTTGCTTTGTCTCATTTAATCCTCAGAAGTGCTTATCAGGCAGGTGCCGTGAGTGATAGTTAACTTAATTTCTCAGAGGAGACCAAGGCCCAGCTCTGTCAGGAGGTGTCAGCATCCAGGGAGCTGAGGACTATACCCTCTGTGTAGCTGAAGGCTGAACGCCTGCTCTGGTTTTTCTTCCTTCGATTGACTCACAGGCTTCTGGTATTCAAATCCCATTTCCTCATCCTGATGTGATCAGAAGAGGAATGTGTGGTTCCAATGGTGTTTGCATTCACTTCTGGTTGATAAAGAGGAAAATGCAGGGGACCAGGAGGCAGGTAAAGGTGAGGAGAGCTGGACTGAGAATTAAACTAAATAAGCAAAACACAGAGAGAATAAAAAGATTTCACTGGAGGATAAGGGAAAAATAATGAGTCCTTTCTTAAACACAAAAGGAGAAATGAAAGTGGTGAAAGAAGAAGCCAGGCGCTGGAGCTTGGCAGGGGGTAATTTATTGATCGACAAGCTAAGAATGTGCCAAAAAGAAAGGCACAGGGAAAGAAGATTATTTGCTGGAGTTTGCACAATGGGAGACATTCAAGGAGGTAGGAGGAGATGTAAATTTCTCAGGGGAAGAAAATTATGAAGTAAGATTCTTGTCTTCAAGTCCTCAAAAAGCAAAGCACTGGCTTTGATATTGAACAAGGATCAAACCACACAACTGGGCCTCAGCACTGATGGACATCTGAGGCCCTCTGGGGTACAGGAGGTGGGGCCTCATCCCTCAATCTTGAGGAGCATGAGAAGAGTCTCAGATTTGTGCAGGGAAGGGCTCAAAGGGTTTTTGTGAATTCTCCCAGAAAAAGAATAAGCCTCTTAGAGTTACTGCTGGAAATGAAAGATACCTTAAAACATACAGAAAAGGCGAGCAGGGTTTGTGCAAGCATATAGACTAAAGTTTTATTACCTACTGCAAGAGTGGAAGCCACTAGCAGAAACTGAGATGCATAAGGACAGCTATGGAGAATGGAAACCACGTTACGGTTTAGTGTACACACAGATACAAGTAGCAGATGAATCTCCCTCTCTATACAAGCACTGCATGCATCCATTCAACTTGGGTGTTCACATAATGTTTTCTTGTCAATTTGTGAGTTCTCTAAGGAGTCTGACTCAACACTCTCCCCAACTAGTTATTTTTTCCCATCATAAGAACTCTAGTTTAAAATGACATTCAATTCTAGACATATTTATAGGCATATACTTTTTTGTCTTGAATTTTAGAAAATGAGATAAACCTAGGTCTTGAGTTACGATGCTAAATATAGTAAGACATTTTCATTTCCTAAGACTGCAGATGTAGGCGAGCTAAGTTTACAGTCTGTTTAGAATTTAAATCTCTCAACATACATGGTGCTTGCAAATGCTCATATTTTTTTCTTCCCCAGAAGGGATCTATGCCAATAAAGCTCATCTGCCTGGGCTGTGGCTTTTATCCTTTTGGATAATTGGCAAGAATCATGCAAAGGCACAGTGTTTTTATCGAGCAGAAATACAGAACAGTCTAATTCTACCTGATAATTTGGCTTGGCACATTGGTTTTCCAGAATCTATCTCGCTGCACATGCTGGCAGGATGATTTCTGTAGGAAATTAAGAGGAAAATTTCTGGAGAGTCAACTTGAGTGACCAGTAGTATATCTGAATTTGCCAGTGTTAAGCAGGCCAATAATGATCTTGTGTTGGAAGAAAAAGTAGATGCTTTTCTTAGTGACTCAGGGAAGGGGAAAATACTGAAAGTTTTTTTCATTCCTACTAGAAAACAGAGACAGAAACTCTAATATCTCACAGTGGATCTTCTGATGCAGGGAAAAGCTCTGACTCAGGTGAGAATTCTGTATTTTTTTTGGTACCGGGGATCGAACTAATGACCTCATGCTTAACCAAGCAAGCACTTGAGTCACTAAGCTAAATCCCCGGCTCAAGAATTCTGTATTTTTGATGACTGGTGGTTAGAGGGTGAGGCAGAGAATCTAAAGTAAGCTTTGCAACTAGAGTCCTAAGGCAGCTGTTCACAGCTTTCCAGACAACAGTCACTGTTATTGCCATCATCCAAGAGGCCACTCACAGACACCTGAGTGTGGCTAAGCATATCTTAGTTCTGTGAGAACATGAATGCTCATTGGTTCTTCAAAATGCGGTATTAAGGGTAGGAACCTACTTACTTCGCTGTGTACACAGAGATTCAAATGAACTTATTTTGTTTTACTCTGTATTATCTGCTCTTACAGAATTGTACTAAGACCCTCTAATGGGAATTTTCTTTAGGCCAGTACTGTGAACATTTATTTGAGTCTTTTTTTTTTCTTTTTCTGGTATTGAGAATTGAACCCAGAGCCTTCACACTGAGCTATATACTAAGCCTATTTTATTTCTTTTATTTAAAACAGGGATCTTGCTAAGTTTTTAAATTGCTGCAGCGGGGCTTGAAGTTGTGATCCTCCTGCTTCAGTGTCCCGGAGCCCTGGGATTACAGGCATGTGCTACCATGCCAGGCTTCATTAAAGAGTCTTAACTGTTGGAATTGTTACGTCTGAGATAAATAATCACTGGCCATATGACTAGTTTAGAAGTCCCTTCTCTCCAAAAGTACATTCCAAAAGAAGTACTGCTTTTTCTGTTATCTACTTGAGCTTTTCTTATTCCCAACTTGGTACTAGGTACCTGTTACTGAATGGTTCATGCTAAAAGCCAGGCATCGTGCTAGTAAGTTATTTTTTTGATAATTACAAGCCCTATGAGATGGATATTTTAATAATATTATGCCCACTTTACTGATGATGAAATGGATACTTTGTGAGCTTAATTAAGTAAAAGGCCCAAAGCCACACAAAGACAGAATCAGGATTTGAATCCAGAGGTGCTACTCCAAAGCCTTTGCTATCCCCCATCCCCCTGCTGCCTACCAGAGTGATTCCACCTGTGGGCTTGCCCTCTTGACTAGAGAACAAGTGGAAGTCAGTCTGCCCCACATTGGTCCTGATTATGAGAACATTTTGCACACACATTTTAAACAAATAGGCAAGTATTTTAAGTATTGATATGACTTTCAGCATCCACATATCCCTATGTATATTGTCTTGATTCAGATTTTGGTTTATTCACACAAAATACATTGCATTTCTTGTGTGGGCTGTAAAGAATTTTAAGTGACAGCCAATGCATTTTGGATTGTTTTATAATTTTGAGGATATACTTCTCTTTAAAATACACCACTGTGGAAAAGAAAAGGGGATCCTCCATTATTGGCAACAGGAACATATGAGCTGGACAAACTCATGGTTTCTTTTCAGTGTGGGTATCACTTGCCACACTGCCTCCTCAGAGCTCTGGGAACTGAACTTACTGCTGTCTATTCTGGAGAATGAACCATTCTGTCCTCAGTGTTGTTCATGCTTTCTAGAGAAGCCCAGAAAAAGCACAAGACTTAGAGTTTCTTGCTTTTTGCTGTGAGTTAGTAGTTTACTGAATGTTAAGGCTTCTCCAATTGAAATGTCCTAGGCTCTCACATTCTGCCAACTACTTAGTGTTTTGCAATGAGAATTTGAGCACAGTCCAATTTAGGCTTCTGAATCTTTACTGAACATCTTTTTGACTTGTCCTTTATTCAATCTCTTTTTCAGTTTTAATTGTGCCTAGAAATACCCTGCTATCCTAGACTGGGGGATAACAAGTTAGCCATAGTTGGCTTACCTTGGAGATTTTTGCCAAGTAAATGAAGGAAAAGAAAATGGTAATAATAACAACCATGATTATTATGGTGATTATACAATAGGGAAATCTAGGATCAAACATATAACAAGCACAGTACCAAGCATGCTACCCCTTTGGAGTCTGGGAAAGCTTTCATGGCTGCTATTGTTAGATTAGCGGTGAAAGCTGTTAGTAAATGCCAGAGAAACAAATCGCCCCTTTCTGGAGCCAGGGGGCATTTATCTCTGTCATTCCTCTGGGCATGGAGCTCTGTTTTCTTTGCATGGATAGCAGAGCAAATCCCGCTTTGTAGGAAAGTGGGAGCTTTATATATGGTTCTGCACTACTAACCAACCCCAGTCACTTCTTTCTCTCCATGGGCCGACGCTTGCATGGAAGATTGAGGTAATGATTTATATGTCGTAAGCAGTTCTGACAGGTGCACTCGATCTTGGATTCCTCCATCCCTAAGACTAATCGGAAGCTTATCTTTTTCTTTGTGTAATAGGGAGCTGTCAGGTTCTATGACCCTCCAAACAATTCAATGACTCATGGATGGATTCACCTTGGAGGGAGGACACGTTGAAACTGGAGGAGTTGAGTGGAGGTCGTGGTTTGACATGAATCAAAGCAGTGGAAGTCAGGGGGCTAGTGGGTAACATGGTCAAACTGACAGAATGCCACTTCCTTCCTAAATTTAAACTCTTCATCATCAGCAGGAACTACCTAATACTGTCCAGGCTGTCCTAGCAGCAGGCATCCTGTCCTGGGTGCAGAACATTTAAGTATCGGAGAAAAGAAAGCTGTTCTAAAAAATTACATGTGCAGAGCAGGGAGGACTTGCACTACTGGGGCAAAAGCAAGTTCTGTAAGAAGGCCTATGATGCTTAATGGGGTCTGGCCATCACCTACCTCATCACTTGCATCTTGTTGGTACCACAGACCTCTTTGCTCTGCCTCCAGCCTCTCTATGTCTCCTTCCACCCTGTATCTCCTTATGCTACTTCCCGCTTAGGACCCTGGACTATGGTACATTCTCTGCCTAGAAAGCTGTTTCTTTTCTCCTAAATCCTACTTCAGCTCAAGTATTAATTGCTTAGGAAATTACTCTGTTTCCCCAAATGGATCAAATTACCTCCATCATTTACTCTTACATATATACCATGCACCTCTCCTCTGCATGTCCTGTTGCAATGTCAATTTAATATTAAAAGCATTTGAAGTATTCCCTTTCCAACCAAGGAGACTGAAAATTCTATGATAGCAGGGGCTGGTGCTTTTCATGTTTGCTGCTATAACCCTAGGGCCTACATAGTGCCTGGCTTATGCAGTAGTTATTCAATAAACTCTTATGGAATTAATGGAAAAAAAATGAAAAAGTAAGAAACCTGGGTGGCCTATGCTCTTAAGTAGTTTGGACATTGAGTAGGGCAAAGGTATATTTAATCAGGGTCGGTGTCACAGTCATCTGTAAATCCATCTGTTTTAATGACCTTACTGTGGGAAACCAAAATAGATCCTAAGTGTGGCTTTTTTTACCGTTACTATCCCAATACCCAAACTTGTAATTCGACTCCTATTCTGTTGTCTGCATTGGTAATCTTATATCTTCCCTGAAGGGTGCTTTACTCAGATGTTTTTTGAATTTGGAGGGCAAATGATGAAAAAGCATTCAGCAGTATCTAAATATTCAAATGTTTTGTATTAAGCTAGCAAGAAAATTGGGTGAAGTCTTCACCCTGTGTATGGATGTTGAACATTAAATAGTGTCTGTACTTAATGAATGCTGCAGAATTCTCAATCTTTGAAAAGAATGGGAGAAAGTCAGGTCAGAGTACAAAAGAAGAAGATGTTGAGAAGGAACTCAGGCAGTTTCTAAGTACAACATATGATTGATTATAATGTCAAGTAGAGGCACACCAAGTTAGTACTGTCACCTTTCAAATAAGAACTCAAAACTCACTGGATTGTACCCAGTGAGAACAGGGCATAACTGTGTGTACAGAACCTTTTTATAGATGGCAGGTTAGATAGGAACTATGTTAGATGCAAGATTTTAGTTGGCTAATGAAAAGTTGCTGCTTCAGGAAGCCTCTGAAAAGAGGATAATAATACTGGCTCTGATGGTTAGAAACCCTTGCTGTTGGGGGTGCAGGATAACAGAGTCAGGGATGAACTGTGATTCTGCTCCTTGCTAGTGCAGTCATTGTGCATAAATTGCCTCCTCCAGATGGGGCATAGCTTCCTCATCTGTTAGATGGTGGTAATGCTTCTTTAGTTCACAGGGTTAGAGTGAAGATTAAATGAGGAAATATGCAAAGTGTTTGGTACAATGTCAGGCAATAGATAGTTCTTAGTTGATGATAATGAACTTGAATACCAAGGGGAATATGTTATTAAGGATAAGTTACCATCAGATGATTCTGTGGCTAAGAGCAGAGTAAAAATGCCACTGGAGGAGTAATACCTGTTCACTCATTCAATTCTTTCAGCTCTTATGTTTCAAAGTGATGTCTATTGCTGTGCTACTCAAAGAAACAGATCAGTGCTCTATTTGCTAGGGGTCTATGACAAGGTAAAGGAGCTCAAACCAGAGTTAGTACATGGCTTCATTCATTGAGGAAAGTTGCTATGGAAAATAGAAGTTATCATCTGAACTGTGCAGTTGCATGGAGACATAGGTAATTCACATTCTGGTACAAGTTTTGGGACCAGCATGGGCCAAGGACCACATTTTGAATAGAATGTTCGAAACATAAATTGATAAAAGTTCTTCATAATCATGTATGTTTGGTAGAAAACACTGTACTGTTTGTCAAATATCTTTCTTGGAAAATGCACATGAATGTATTAAAGGGTTTCCCAGAAACCCTAAAGTGAATAAATCTATTTAAATAGGTTTAGTAGAGTTTCCTACATTACTTGAGCAGGAAGTCTGTGTGTGTGTGTGTGTGTGTGTGTGTGTGTGTGTGTGTGTGTACCACTGCTTTTAATGTTATTCTGATAAAGAAAAACAAGCCCACCTGACTACAGCAAAAAGAATATGAAGATAACCTTCCAAAGACACTCTTCTGCCCTGCCAAACACAAATCTGACACCTTTCAGGTAGAAAATTTCTTTTCTTGTGGCTCAACCATTCTAAGGAACCCAGAGAATGAAATATATTTCCTGTTGAAAGTCTTTCACATAAAACTACCTTATAAAATTTTTTCTCTATCCAGTTTCTTATTTTTATGAAAGTCTTGTTAAAAAAAGTCTCTTACTCCCTAAGAACATATTTAAAAATAATTTTTCTCTGGTAAGGACTAGTACTTAAAATGCTTCCATCAATGTGTCAATTGAAGCTTGGTTTGCAATGTACTAGGATCAAAGTGATCATGTCTTCTATTGAACTTAATTCCAAATCCATTTGTGTTAATTATTTTCTACAGACATCTGATTATAATGAACAGAGATCCTAAAAGTCCTCTTGTGATTTTAGATTAGTTCTCTGAGTAACCTGGTAGCACAAACAGGGATATGGGCACATATCGCTGATCTCTTGTGAAGAAAGCCAAATTGCAAAACAAATGAAAGTCAGGTCTGGGCTTGCCACCCTCCCCCCCACCTGTGCAAGCACAAGCCTGTTTGCATAGTTGCAGGGGCTGGGGACTCACACCACTCGCCCAAGCAACAGTGTGCTGCGATCTGATGTGGGGACAGATATCTCCATCTGTATGATGGAGGAAATGGAGCTATTCTCCCTCCCCAGGAGTCATCCCTTTATGCCAAGATTGTCTACTTCCTTCTAAAAGTATACAGCAAAGACTTAAAATGAAAACATAGGAAAAGAACACTAATACACTGTCTTTTGAGAAAAACCCATCTAGGTCAGTGTGAATTAGACTTGAGACAGTGACGAGATCTTTACTTGGGAAACTTGAGAAGGGGCAGCAGCCTGCCCTCTGCTGATCATCCTACCCATGTTCCTGAAATTTGGATTGTTTAGTGACCAAGGATAATAAAACACAATGGGCCACTGTCTGGAATAATGGCCAGCCTTCTGACTAAGGAATCTCAGATGGTACCACAGGCTCTGGAAGCATACAGACTTTTTTCTTTTGTCTAATGTGATTCTTTTCTCTTTGTGACACTGGTAGATGACTCAGCATCTCCCTGCCACTGAATGTCATCCACTAGTTCCTATCACATTCAAGAAGCCAGATACCTTCCAAAGGGCTTGGAAGCAAGAGACAAAGGCAGGTATAGGATTCTTCTTATATTTATATTCACATTGGATCTAATTACTACATAGTAATGCAGTATAACAAAGGCACCTCTGAGATGAAAGTGAATGTTTTCTATCTGAACCCAAGACAACTTAGGAAAGCCAGTGCAAACACACATCCATAAAGCATAGTGAATAGCTGGTCCTCATGTGTATACATAATACTACTTTGAATTTTTCAATAAATTTGTCAGGTTTTCCTGAAATTCCTGGTCTCCAGGTGAAAGACAGCATGGCATGGAAGAAAAGCAGGATAAAAATATTTACTAAACAGCTATTGATGACAAGGCCCTATGTTATACACTGCAAGTTCCTTTGTTTTATCAGTCTGATTTCTCTGAGAACAGTTATTTTTATGTTACAGATAATGGTTGAAATCTGATCAGAGATCTAACCCTTGTCTGAAGACTCTTAGAGCGTAGCACAGACTTCACTGGGGGTAGTGGTGCATACCTGTAATCCCAGCCCTTGGGAGGCTGAGGCAGGAGGTTTGCTGTGAGTTTGGAGCCATCCTGGGCTAAATAATGAGCTGAAGACCAGCCTGTACTGCATAGTGAGAGACCCTGTCTCAAAAAACAAACAAACAAATAAACAAACCCAAAAAGCACAGACTTCAGAGTCAGGCTAATGCTGGTTAAAAAATATGACTCTGCCACTTGGTAGCTATAGACTGGTCAAGTTGTTTCAGGTCTTGGAATCAAATGTCCTCATATGTAAAATGGCGATAATAACACTACTTCCCTTCTACATGGGGCTGCTGTCAGGGTACAGTGAGATGTGCTTGCAACTTGCCTACCAGAAGGTCTTGTACACAATATGTATTTAATAAATGTCCATAATATCATGATGGTTAGAATACAGCACACTGGACATAAGGTGGGCTATCTCTATGATGTACTAGGAGACAGAGGGTGAAAGAGTTGGAGTTATAGAAGATACCAACAGCTCACAATCAATCATAGCCGGAGTCACCACAGGAGATCAATCTAAATCAAGTCATTTATTTAGGGCAAAGGCAATTGTGTTTTGATAATATTGTTGCCCTCAGACAGATCTATAAAGAAGCCTGAGGTAGAGAGAAGGGAAGAAGAGAAAGGAATGGCTTAAAAAAGTCAGATCAGAACTGTATGGGACACAGCGGAGAAATATGGGTGGATGCCTCGGCCCCCAGGCTGCAAATAATTTATGTGTTCTCAGGGTCTGATGACCAAACTTATGCCCTGGTTCCACACACCCTTCTGCAGTGCTTTTCTCTCAACAAAACAAAAACCCATCCACGCCCAAGGTGCCGGCAGCTTCTATGGTCTGCTTGGCAAGGTTTGTTTCTGAACTCTGCTTACTCCGATGCATCCTGGCTTACACTGAATTTTCAGATGCACATGTACCAGGCACTCAGTCTTAATCATACAGGTAGAGTAGCGGCATGGGTTTTGAAATTACAAAGACAGGAACTCAAGTCCAATAACCACCAGTTGCTATCTTTGACCTCAGGCAAATTCCTTAACCTCTCTGGATTCAGGTACCACAGCCCTAAAACGAAGAGAACTAATAAATGCCTGCACTGTAAGTTTATTCTAAAGATCAAATTAGCCAGTGTATGCAGGGTGCTCTTATAACACAGCAAATGCTTGATAAACATTAGCTGCTTTTGTAATCGCAACTGAATTAACTCCTTTGGCTAACATTTAACACAAGTAACACTGTCTCCCCAAACATTAGCCACAGGAATTAGCCAACAAGCAGAATAAAAATATTCATAACCCTCATCCCGAAAGGCAAAATGATTCCAAACACAGAGACTTGTCCCTAGGCTGGTGCCTGAGGTTCCTGTGGAGTGTTTTCTGATCCCATAACAGAAACCCTATGACACAGACAGATACAATCAGATAATGATGGCAATCAATAATGATAACAGAAATTATTATTTATTTTCATAAACACAGAGTATGTGCGTCCTGCTGAGTTACACACATCACATGCCAGTATTCACTTTCAAGGCAGTCAATCAATGAGAGATCTCAATATCTACCCGCCGAGGCAGAGGGAGAAAAGGGAGTGGAGGTTGAGAAATTACCCATACCGGAGTGACACATTCACAAAGTTAATCTAATCCAGGGGGGCCATCCGGGTGCCATTGCAAGCCCGTGAATATGGAACAGGCTTGATTGATTTTTCACCGCAGTAGCTAAACACTCCATTGTTATTTGCAACAAATATCAGGAAAGGAAAGATGAAGCCATGAACGCATTGTATATTAAGCCCCCAGAGCTGCTATAAATCAGGAAATGAAGTCTAAAAGAATTAAAACTGGTTAGAGAAAGGCTGTATCTCTGTCCTAAGAGGCCTTAGCTATCAAAGCATAAACCCAAAATGAAAACCTGAGGCAGTGAAAGCTGATTCTGACTCCACTGATAATTTGCCCAGAAACTGGCCTGGGGTTACCCCTCCTCCCGGAGTGAGTGTCACCACATGGTCATTGCAGAGGCAGCAAGAAAACCTAAAGGCTGAGGGCAGAGTGCTTGATTCCTAGTTCTGCCTCTTTCTGGCTGTGTGACCTGGCCCTGGATGAGACCCCTGACTCTCACAACCTCTGTGGTTACTTGTACGAGTGGGTCTGTAGCACTAGAAAGAAGCACACAGACATGTATGTCCTGCCTGCCACCTATTCCTCCAGACGCGCCTTGTGAGCTGCTTCCCGACACCGCACCTCCTCCCTCTGGGTTTCCTCTGGACTGCCTGGAAACCTTCTGTCCTGTTTTCAGGACGTGAACCCTCAGCCAGAATTTTTCAGAGCATGGTCCAGAAGCCACCTGCAGAGTAAGCTGTGGATTTTCTTATCAAAGTGTCTTTTGGTAGAGTCCACTCAGATCTTCTAAACCAGCATCCTTAGGATGAGGACAGAGGATGTGTTCTAGTAAGCACCCTGGGTGGCCACGGGGCACACTGCAGATTGACAGTCACTGCTTAAATTAACTTGATGTGACAGCCATGCCCAATTTGCCTTCTCCTTGCCCCTCTAGGACACAGTGTTTCATTAATCTTTGAAAGACCCACTTTGTGGTATGTGCTCAGTGCAGTACCTAACATACAGAAAATATTCCATAAAATGAAGTCCTACTACTGTGTATCACGCTATCATCCTCACCACTGTCAAAATCAGGACCATGCCACAGACAGTCTCTCATAATGTAAAGGAGCTTGAGGATCAAAGAGATCTGTGCTTCATTTATGGATTTACTGCTTACCATTTTTAAGGTCTGAAGTCAGCATTCATTTTTCTGCACCTCTGTTTACACATCTCTAAAATGGGCAGGATGCCTGAGCCACAGGACTGTGGTAAAGGAAGGATTGTAAAATATATATAAAACTGCTTAGCTCCAAGTCCGTCACTGAGAAAGGGTGAATAAATGATCTTCAGCCAGTAATCTGTTTAAATATCTCTCTGCAAACAGGTCAGGTAGTTAAAGTGGTTGCTTCATTGAATGGATTTCTCTTTGGGGAAAAATACTTGTGTTCTTAGTCAACATGCCCGATCCATGATCTGTTAGCAATAATCTTCAAGAAGTACTAGCTGGTAAATGCTCATGTCAGTTTGCCATAGTATCCTAAACTGGTGTTATGGTTTGTGTCTAGATGGCCCCCAAAAACCTCATGCAGTGTTAGATAGAGCTTTTTCAGAGGTGGCTGAATTTAGAGTGTGTGATTCATTGGTGGTGCTGGGATTCAGGATGGTGCTAGGATTAAGGGTGGATGATGGCTGGATCAGTCCACTGATTTGATTGGACCACCCTAAACCCCATAGATTTGGATACAACATAATGGACAGAAAGAGGCTTGTTTTATGTTCTGTCTTGTTGCTTTTGCTGTCTCTCACTGCCATGAATGGTAGTTCCTCTGCCATATGTCACCTTACCTTGGAGCCAGCCTATTATGGACTGACATCTCTACAAACTGCGAGCTAAATCAACCTTTCCCCTTTTAACTTTGGGTGTTGGGTATTTTGTCTCAGCAATGAGACAAAAGTAACTAAGACAACTGGCTAGGGAGTGTTCATACTGCCTCCCATGGAATTTGTAAATGTCAGAGTCCTTTTGAGAGGAAGAGGTAGTTCTCTAGGTTTCCTAGAATGTTTGTGTCCTGAGCTCAGAGGACAGAAGCAGGAGGCATCTGTATGAAAACACAATGCTATTTAATTGGTCCTCTAAGAAACTGTGCCTTGCTGTATTCCCAGCACATGGCACAAAAGCCTTTGTAGCTTTAACTCCTCACACTGTACTCCTCAAAAGTCAAGTTCATACATTAAGAAAGCTTTGATAACAAGTTCTAAGGGACACCAATCAATTGTATAGTCCATTTGCTCTGTGATCATGAATTAACATTTACCTGGAAAGCAAAAGCTATAGAAAATAAGATTTGGGATCAAATGGACCAGGTTTGAGTCCCAGTTCTGCCATTTTGTAGCCATGAGATTTTGGACAAACCCTTGTTTACTCTAAAACTCAGTTTCCACTTCTGTGTAATACATTCATCTGACAAATAGCTACTGAGTGCCCACCATACGCAAGGCACTGCCTAGGTGCTGGGGCTACACTGTCCCTGCTTTTATGGAGCTTATATTTTGCAGGAGGAGGAGGGGGGCTTTCAATGAACAAATGGTGTGTTAGGCCAGGATAAGAGCTAGGAAAAAAGGGCAGGGTTAGGACACAGTGAATGGGAGAGATGAGTGTACCATCTTCTACCAGGTGTACTCCACAGGCCTCTGTGATGAGGTGGCAGTTGCCAGGACTGATACAAAGTGAGGACAATGGCTTCAGACAACCCCGAGGGAACTTACTTGAGAGGGATAAGGAGGACTCAGTGACATAAGGCAATAAAATCTAGCACCTAACACGCAGTAAACAAATGATAAACAGTGGCTATTATTTCAATTATTGCAATGATTATTTCTGTTAGCTAGATGGGGGTATTTGGATAAAATCCATTGGAAAAACTGAATGCATTAGATCTTCATTTTTTTGGGAAACAAGTTATGACACATCATAGCTTGGGAGTTCATACCTTCCAGACTATATTTATAACATGTTAAAAATCAAATTCCAGCCTGGCCTATGTTCCCAGGGTACCAGCAACCAATCAGAATGAGGAAAATAATGCCTCTAGGCTCATCCTCCAGGGAGTATGCTAAGTGTGACTTCTCACCACCAGGCTCCCAACTCAAGCCGACAAAGTCACTTGAATACCAGCCCTGTTGCCTAGAAAGGGCTCCAAGGGCCCATTTCCCCTGAGCACTGAGAGGATGGGAAAGAAGGGGATGCAGCATCTTGCTGTGTGGGACCGCAAATGACATCAGAGTCATTGTTTTTCCATGCTGGGGTCAGGGGTCTGCAAAGTCGGAGTTTATGGAAATGTGTGTTTCAAAGGCTGAAGAGAGACGAAGAGAGGAAGAGAGCAGCTTTTCTGACCTGGATTATGTCACTAATTATTTAAAAAACCATTTAAGAGAGCCCTGGCTCTTGTTTCTTAGTTCTAGTCCTGAAATAATAAATTGAAAGCAAGTCACTTCCCTTCTCTGAGCTGTGTTGTATCTAAGGGCCCAGGTATCAGCTCAAGGTGTCGGTCTCAGCCCTGAGTGATCTAGGGCACTTGACAAGTCCCTTGGAGCCTTAGCTGCTAAGTGAGTATCTCAGCAGTGAATTACAGCCCCTGAGGTGTCCGATGCAGATGAGGATACCAGCATGGTGGGTGGGATAGAACAAAGGCTGGCAAATACTGGGTACCAGTATTTTCACCTGCCAAATACCTGTATTGCCCTCCTTATTGTCTGCCCTGAAGACGAATAAGGTAAGAAAATATTTTGCAATGTCAGTGGTGTTTTACAACCAGGAGGCTTTATTAAATTATCATGATTATTACTTGGAATGTTACAGTAATGAGTAGTGGGTGTAGTTTTCATAGAAATGCTTCTCACAGGCTCTTTGGGTAACAAGTGATTGGTTGTGAAAGGGTATGTTCTGTGAAAAAAAATAGCCACATTCCTTCTTTGAAAAGCTGAAACTCTCAGAACCATAAGAGAACAGGTTCATTACACAGTGTGGATTAATTAGCTGTCAGGTATTATTAAATGCTCTCACTCTCAAGACCAGCACAGAACCAGATGCTGTGAAAGTGAGTGAGAGGTAATCATAGTATAGAGAGAGAAAAAAGAAAAAAAAAGATACAATTGCTGGTAATGCAAATTTCAAGGGCAGAGTATGTTAGTAAATTATAGTCTGATTAATATCACGTCAATGCATTCCCTTTTTGGAGTCATTGTTCTGAATCTATGGTTCAGAGTTGCCTGGTTTTTTTCTTCTACCACGGGATCAAAGAGAAAGGCAGGCTGGCCCTTTCACGATTTGCACAGAAAGAAAGAATGCTGGTGTGTGGGTGTTTACATTGAAATACAGGATATTTGAAAGCCCGGGAAGAGAGAGGAGGCAAAATCAGATATGGGTAAAATAATTTTAAGGGAATTATGTCTCCCAAATTGGTACAATAACTGTCACATGGTTGAAAAACAACAGGGGCTCATAAAAATGTCAATTCCAAGGAGCATTAGAGATGGGAATGTCCAGTGACCACAGCCTCTTTTGCCTCAACCAGAGTAAAGTGTGGAAAATGCAGATTCCTCTAGAGCACCTGGGGGTGGACCTCAATAATACGCATATGCCAGTACTCTGCTTGGTAGCTTAAAAACAAAGCTTAGAGTGAAGAAATGTGACTCGCTGGCCAAGGTCACAAAGCTGGTTAATTTAAAAAAAAAAATTTGAGAGTGAGAAATGGAATTTTCTATCTCCCAGCCATACCTCAGGGCTCCTTCTGTGTTTGCTATGAAGTCTTCATTAGCATCACTGCCTTGTCATAGGGAAGATCTCTGTTCTACTGGGAACTTAAATAGGCTTTCTCTCCTCTTTATTACAGGGATGAACTCCTTAAGGGGTGAGGCATAGATATAGGGAGTCCCATAGGATGTCATGGACAAAAGGGATCCATAATATCTGAGAAATTCCTCCCACATGGCAAACAAGGACAAGATGAAATCTGGGCAAAGGTTCTTGGCATAAACTCCTCCTAATCCATGGTTTTTCCTATGATATTTCCCGAGGGGCAAAAAACAGTCTTAATTATCTGCTGTGTCATGAGAACACTCTTCACTGCTTATGCAATATCTTTGAGTAGAATGAACACAACAGTATAAAAATGTTTTTCATATATATATATATATATATATATATGACTGTGAATGATCAGCAGGGCATAGCCATGATGGTGACAATGGTGATAGTGGTGATGGTAATACTTTAACCACATCAGGGAACTAACATTGAGCACTTTCTCTGGGCCAGACGTTACACAGGCTAAGTTCAAGTAAGACACTGGAGGCACGAGGGTCCAAGTGAAAAACCCATAGTAACCAGCTGGAGAGTAATGGAGTCAAAATTCTAAGCCATCCCAGATCAATTGGATTTCCCTACTCTTCACTGCCCAGCTCTTGGTCTCCAAAATCTTTGCACACTTAGGAGCATCAGGGTGGGTGTGTGCCTCATGCACCCAGTCTAATATATGTATCTATATGGAAGTTAGCTAGGGTGGAAAGTGCAGGCTGACCAGAGGAAACAGAGCAGCCAATGGGTGTTGGCTCTGAGGGAGAGCAACTGAAGGTTCAGCTTCTCTCAGTACTGGATAAATCTCTAAGCACCAGAGTGGCCAGCTAAGTCTGTGTTCCAAAGCATTGGATGAATAAATGGATGAATGAATGAATGAACAAATGAACTAATCAGTCATTGAGTAATGATCTAATTCCTATTTATGCTTGTCTCAGTTACTTTTCTCTCATTGCTGAGACAAAACACCTGACACCCAAAATGAAGGCAGGAAAGGTTTATCTTAGCTTGCAGTTCGTGGCGGTTTCAGTCCATATACAGCTGGCTCCAAGGCAGGGTGGCGTGGCTGCAGTAGATACCAAAAGGGCAAAAAGGGAGAAGCATGCCTCCTTCCCTCCCTTATATTGTATGCCAGCTACCTGCCCCTGAGCCGGTGCAGTGCTCACACTGCCAATCTCAGCACTAGACAATGAACTAATCACAAATGCTAGATTCAGCCGCCTTCAAAAGGCCCACTCCCCCATGACTGCATGAGGCTTTGGGGGGGCATCCAGATATAAATCATAACCAGGCTTTTATTCCCAGAGTAAGAGCCCCTTTTCTCCACATATACCTCACTACCTTCCTTTCTCAGTGTTTGGTCCTCAGCAGAGCAGCTGTTGTCTGAAAGCACATGTTTTACACAGTTTAAAAGTCCCTTGTGGCTGGGGCTGGTTGCAACACGTGCCTGCTTTACTATTCACAGTGAACACATTTAAAGCTAAACTCATCATCCAGCCTTGAGCCACTTTAACCTACATCTTGAGAGGCTTTCCTTAAACGTTCACTTTTAGAAATCCATTTTCACCATCATTTTTCTGAGGCCTTTCCTAGCCTCCCACAATGATGCTGAACTTCTTCCTCCGTTAGTCAAACTGCACCTCTCTGACAGTCTCTTTATGTGCGTGTGTCTTACTGTGTTTAGAGTTATAGTCATTTGAATATTAAGTTATACAAATCCTCTCTCTTTACCAAGATACGCATTTCTGGAAGGCAGGGAGGAAGTCACTCAGACTGAGAACAGAGATCATGTGTTGAGGGTCTGGGCCACAGGCAGGGCTTCCCATTCTCCTTGTATTTTTAACTTCAGAAGTCCACAGGCAGTAGGAATTAAGGTCACCATGTTACAGATGGAGAAACTAAAAATAACTTGCATGACTAAAGCTCAACAAGGTTAAGTGACTATGAGGTTCTGTTAAGTGGCAAAATTCAAACCTAGCCCATGAGAGTCTGAAGTTTGCGTCCTGAATCGCAAGATCACAGTGAAATTTTCTAGATAGTCTCCTCCCCATGCTCTGGGTACAGAAGGTGCTCAAGACGTTTTTGATAATGTGAACAGACAGAGGCTAGGAATATTGTAACGTATGGCAGTGGCCATGTGGTAAGTCCTCGGGGACAAAAGCAAAAGTGCAGATTTGTAGTCGTTAGGGCTTGGCGCCTTTCCCGCTCCTCCATCTGCCACTAGAGACTGGGGTAGGCTGAGTCTCTGCCCAAGTGGCCTCGTGTGCACGTTATACTTGTAACCTGCAGTGGCAGCCAGCACAATGCCAGCCTTAGAAGGCCTTCCCTGACCTGGGAGACCAAGGTTGCTGAAACACGTGGCTCTGCACTTACCCGCAGGGTTGTGATGGTGGCAGGATCCCGGAGCCGGCCCTCCTCATCTTTTAGATTGTAGCCTTCTGGCCTCTTATCACGTTCACTGACTTTCCATAGCTTCACAGTTTTATCTGTGGGAACCAACGGAGGAAGTCAGAGCTACAGAGAAATGTGAGCAGGCTAAGGGGGAGGAGGGAGAGGGGCACCAGAAGCTGGCTCACGGAAAGGGTGGCCGTGCATAAATCTTGTCCTGTGAAGCAGAGGCCATGGCTCAGAACAAAAGCATTGACTGTGCTGGGATGCACATTTTTTTTTTCCTGATAATTCATTGTCAAAGCTATAGTTTCTACATTAATCGGGGTCATGCAATAGAAATTAAAAAAAATTGGATTGAACATTGAATAATAAGTGTAGCTACAAACACAGAGTTCACTACATGTTAGCAGTATAAGAAAAGTTGATTTAAATTCACAACTCTGGGAAGTAGGCACTATTAATATCTCCATTTTATTATCCCACATCACTTAAACATGGTCCTTATCATGTCCTGAGTGGCCCTTCCTAGCCTGCTCTCTTCACTCCTTGAACTTTCTGATCGCAGTCTTTTCTTCCCTCCCCACTCACTGTGCTTCTGCCACATGGGTTCCTTACTGTTTCCTCTACGAAGTTCATGCTTGTCCTCAGAGTCTTTGTGCCTGCCGTGACTTCTGCTAGGAAAGCCTCTTACCCTCTTTTTCATATAACTTGGTCCATTCAAATTAAAAGAAAAAAAATTTTCAGTAAAAGACACATTGAATTGGTGCCCCTTAAGGGCAAGGCAGTCATGACAGTACAACTAAAGACACATTTGAAAGAGGACTTCCAGAGTTGCTTTGGAAAATGGCAAGAAGTAATGGATTCAGAGAGCAGGGTAGTATTTTGAGGGGGCTTAATGGTAATGTGTCTTTCCTGTAATGAATTTTTTAAAAGTTAAATGGTCACTGTATTTTGGTCACATTCATGCTTTGCTTTTTGTACATGCTCCACCCTCACATGAAACCTAAATAAAAATGCGGTCCCCCACCTTTCTGTAATGGTTCTTTCTCCTTCTTTTTTTTTTCTTGCATAGTATTTTTTACTATGCCAAAAAATTGGTTTGCTAATTGGTTAGCTGGTTGGTTATTTATTGTGTGTCTTTCCCTAGAATATAAAATCACTGGAGGCAGAGATTTTGCATATTTTGTTCATCACTGAACCTCTGCCACCTACAACAGTGCAGGGAACAGGGTAGACACTCACTGAATATCAGTTGGATGAATGAATCAATCTCATCTACACAATGCATATTCCTAGCAACATTTGGTGAAATAACATGGTATGTTGATAAATCAAAATTTTTTTTCTTCTTGTTGTTTCCTTGTCATTCCTGGGCAGAAATGGCATTGGTCATCTTTGGACTGTCCCAGCACCTTACACCACTTGATGAGAACCCTACAAGGATCAGAGCAGGGGCAGGAGTGAAAGGGGTGAGGAGTTTTGAGGAACTGGAGATTGCATGCCCCACCTGTAGGCTTTCTCATCTATTTTTTTAATTTATAATTTTTCAATTGGCTTTGAAAATGTTTTATTAGCACATGTTTGCAAAATATTCTGTTTTTTAAGGAAACATGTTTGGGCTTAACAAATCATATCTGTGAGCCACATGCCTTATCCAATCCTCCATTCACTTTTTATTCTTGTGTTGATTTCTTTTCTAGAAGACAGGGACACTAGACTTCTTTGCACCTGTTGTGGTAGGTTTTGGAATGAGTCTACCCTGGGGCTAATCCCGAGGTCAGTTTTTGCCAGTTATGTGGCCACAGATGAGGAGTCTTGTGCTGAGATGCATACTAGCATTTCTTAAATGACAAACAAGATCACTACCCATAGCAGCAAAAATAATAAACAATGCCCACTAAAATTTGCACTTCAGGTAAACAACAAATAATTTTTTTGTGGTAGTATATCCCATGTATTTCAACATTACAGGTAAATACAGTTACTTTGTGCCTCAGTTTCTTCACTTGTAAAGTGGGAGAAATACTACATTCCTCATGAGACTCTTGAATTAAGTGAATTACAACATGTAAAATGTTTAGCACGATGTTGGGCTTTTAATAATGATCTGCCAATGGGCAGCTGTTATTAGAATTAGCAAATTGAGCAGCTATTCTGCAATAATAACATGTTGCTTTCATGAATTTAGCCTCATCCCACAGTGATGTCTGCACAACCTATTTCCTCTCTGAAGTCCTGCCAGGGGACAAAAGCTGCCCCTATACTCTGCCTGTAATATGATTTCCTTTGCCCCTTTATCTCACTCTTCCATTTCTCCTCACTTGGCTCCACACAGTTGCTTCCAAATTTCCTCACCTTCAGGAGGACAGATATTGCAAGCAAAGGGATGTGTGGTCACAGTGATGATCCTTTAAAGCTGTCGGAAACAAATGCCTCATCTCGGGGATCTTAAAATACCACACTGTGGACTTTCAGGAGCAAGGGGACTGAACAGGTAAGCATCCCTGCTTCTACATTTCTGTGCATCATTTGGCCGGTTCAGTCTGATCCTACCTGGCAGGGTGCTAAGTGTGTGATCTGTACACTGTCACCCGTGTACTCGCCTTGACCTACGATGAGGCAAAAGGTGCAGATGTTCTCCCAGCTGTGGGATTAATTTAGAGCTATCTGTCTTCGTGCCAGCACTCCTCCCACCCTCTCTGGAGATCCTGCTGCATGCAAAACTATTTTTTAGAGTGAGAGAATGAACCATATTTATAGTCACTTGATTAGTTTCTAATCAGCTGTGGCTGAGAACCCGCGTGTCAGTGAATTTTCACACCGAAGATTTTCTGTTGCTTCACTCTGAAATGTGCCCCATCCCATGTGCAAGGCAAATTTTATCTTATGTTTTTCTTATCATGAATGATAAATTGCTATACAAAGAGAGAAATCACAGGTGAAACACAAAGAATAATAATCACCAGTAGTCCCTTTACTCAGGAACAATTCATTGTGAACATTTTATACAAATTCTTGCAGTGTGTTTTCTCTGTAGGTTTCTTGCAGACAGTTGCAAACCTATAATAATGCTGCATATAAAGAATGAGTTTTATTATTTCCCCCTTCTTATTGTATAAAAAGTAGATCTCTTTGCAATTAAAAAGTGAAAATAGCAACAAGGTAAAAATATCTCCCTCTTTGAGTCCAAGGTCAGCTACAAAGGAGCTGAAGGCCAGTCTGAACTGTACAGTGAGACCCTGTCTCAAAAAAACAAAAATTCAAACAAAAAAAAACTTTCCTCAATTCTACTAGAAAGAGATAGTTATGATGAAAATTTTTGTATATTTTTTGTATTTGTTTATCCAATTATGTATAAGCATGCTATATATTTGATAACGTATTTTTCCTATTATATATTTATCCATACTGATGTATAATCCTATAAATATATTTATAGTAATCTGTTATATATAAAATCTTTTTTATAATTTGTAATAGTGATAATTTATTAACCACTAAAGGTCCATTAGTGGGGGAATTATTAATAAACTATAAAAAAATCAAACAAGGGAATACTATGCAGTTATTGAAAATGTTATGGCATTTTAGAAGAAAATTTAACAATTAGTGAAATAGCTCAGTTATTAAGGGTTATATTATTCAAAATTGATTACAAAATAGTTTGTAGACTATATTGCATTTCTGTTGAAAAACAGGTTTATGTATCCCTTTCATCTTTTCTTTGAAAGGCATTGAGTGTAATGCTGTATGGATTACAATACCCTTATTTTCATTTTTCTTCTCTGTATTTTCCAAAATTTTACAATGAACACATACCACTTTCATAAAAAGAAAAATTCAGTGTCTCTTCTTACAGGTTTAAATGCAGAAGTAGGAGGCTGGGTAAAGCAATGTATTTTACATAACAAATAATTTCAAGGTCTAGATTCACAATTGAATGTTAGTGGTATTCTTCAATAAAAAGTTATTAAGTTAAAAACATTCCAGTAGAAAGTAAAAACTGCACCCAATGATCATGAGACAAGTACAATTTTTTTTTTTTAAAAAAGATAATTGACAGAGAATTCAATCTAATTCCCCATGGTTGCATGGCTTGGAGTCATCCTTGACTTTTATTAGCACACCGTTTTTTGAACCCAGTGTCTTAAAGCTTTGTGGATAAAGAAGACTAAGGAACATGTGGCTGGTACTATGAGGAGTGGATTTTTCTTTCTTCTAGCTGACTCTTTGAATAGTTATCATTGCTTGTGGTAACTTAAAACACAATCTTATCATTTATCTTCATTTTCTCTTTTGTATGGTAATTCCAATTGTCTCCCATTAATTTTTGTACGCTAATCTATTTGGCTTAGGGGAGATTTTCAACCTCAATATTAGTATAAAAAAGAAAATCATGTAAGATCATGAGAATTTTTCATATAAAAATCATTTTGAGATGCTATCGACATATGAAACAGCATCCCAAATGGAAGATAATATCTTTGTTAATCAAAAAACTATTTAAAAACTCAATTAACAGAACATTATGCTATATAATTAATCTTCATTGCATTTCATTTTCCTCCCCATCCCCCCTACAAAGTAGTTAATAAGTCTGAATTTTATTGCAATAATCAATAGACTAAATTTCATAATATAACATAATCTAGCTAAGGTAATCAGACACTCTTCCTCTGCCAGAAGTAATTAAGTCAAAACCAGAAGAAATCTCTTTTATTCCAAGTAGTATTAAACTACAGAGCACTTGAATGAAACCTGAACAGCAAAATTAAAGGAGAAGAAATTGCAACAAAATCATGTGGTTTGGCTTTGAAAATTAACCAGAACAATAAATATAGTTAGGAGAAAATTAAATTACTTGGAATCTGGAAAAACAGATAAGTAGAGAGTAGAGATCTGGTCATGTTGAGATGAGATTTGCTTGGATAACTGAAAGTTTCAGAGTTTCAATGTTTTACATTTATATACTGAGTTTGTATTTAAGGGATTTTGGGTTCAGGGTTCATATGCATTAAAAATTTTCCCAATTTTTAAAAAAGATTAATAAATGACTCACTGTATAAACTTAGAAAGTTAAAATAAGAGGAACAAATATTTATGTCATCCATAATGCATAAGCAAAAATTAACCATGGTGAACTTTTTGGTGCGTTTCCTCCTATTCTTTAAAAATAACTTGCTTGATCATATTATAGACATCATCTGCATTTTTTACTAGACATATTTTTAAACTATGCCCAGTCTTAAATAGTGGGTATAGGTAAAAAGTGAATTCTCTGCTTTTTGATTTATATTAAAGTATACACTCCTCAGATTCACACACAAGATGAAATGAATTGCTTCCTCACTGATTTGCTTGGGAAATTTGGTTTAATTTCTACATAGTAATCCTTTTGTTATGCTAGTCAATTAACACCCTTTAATACATGACTTTATTTCAAACTGTTTTGAGCACACATGACTTGTTTTAAGCAAGGGTTGAATAACCCAGAGGATAGATCATTGTACACACTGAGGAAATGTGGTGTGTGGCCTTCTACACATCTTGAACCTCCTCTCTCATGACCTATTTATATAAATTTTTCCCTAAATCAACAAATGGTATAAGAAGACTTTGAAGGGAGACAGAGAAGGAACCCCTTTCTTGAAGAGCTTTTTAGCCATGTCCCTAGCTCTTATGTTCCCAGCTTAGAATTTGATTTCATCAGATGACACACAACCATCTGCTTTCCAGACCCTAAAATATATGCAAGGATTAATAACCTCTATTCAACATGCCAAACTCACAGAGGGAGCACGTCGAGCTTCCTGAAATGTATTCCCAGAATAACACTCAGTGAATCTTAAGACAGGAAGTCACATTCGATAAAACACCTGCAAATAATCTACATTAGCTGAAAACTACAGATAATGGGTTTCATGTAATTGGGTCATAAATTTGGTATTTACAAGAAGAATAGCTATTACTTACTGAAGGCCTACTCTGTGTGTGCCAGGGGCTGCCCGGCATCTTACAATTGTGGTTTCTAAGTTCTTCAAGAGCCCACAAGGTATAGAAGAAAATTGAGTTTGAGAGAGATTGACATATATGGTTGACTGACTATATCTCTGAAAATGTCAAATAGGAAAAATCACCCCCACATACCATTAGTAGACAGAAGAAAGTAAGCTGCATTCTGCTGAGGGAGCCATCTTATTTTATTGATTTTTTCTTCTATTTCTAAACTCTTCAGGTAATCGAATTCTGGTTCATGGCTCTGGAATGTGCTGTAAACATTGTATTCACCTCTACGATGAACTTGATTTTTACTCTGTAGGAAGGGAAAATTACACAAAAGGTTAAGTCATAGAAGCCAATTTCCAACTCACCAATTCCTCTTCTTCTTTGAACAGGGTCATTAGGAGTGGGCAGGGGAGGCCGTGTCACAGTGGGAAGAGGCCAAGGCCAAGGCCAAGGCAGTCACATGTGCTACCTTAGCTGGAGGGCCTCTGAGGCTAGATCATTCATCCTGTTGGTAAATATTTGATATCTCCAGTACACATATGTTTACTTATCAATTATATACACAAACTTCTGCACTAACACATAAACATCATATATATAGAAATAGAACTTAAAATGGGATAAGAATTTAAAATTGATATAAATAGAAATTCTAATATTTTCTTTGTGTACCCCAGCAAATGCCTCTCATACCTTCTGGGGTGAGATATCCCAAGTGATGCCCACAGATACTTATATCCATACCTTTAAAAAAAAGTACAAAGTTGTAGCAACTGCAACTTTTACTGTCTTTTACTTTATGGTCATTGGCCTTTTAATGGCTCACCTGATCCTCATACAAAGTTTCTGAGAGGTAGTAGTCAGAATAGGCAAATAGATAAATGAGGATCAGATATTAAATGCCTTTCCTATGCAAGAGCAGATTTGGGCACTGTGCCCTCCCTTTTCTCCAGTGAGATGCCATCTGCATCTTTAAGAGAATGATGAGACTTCACCTCTGGCTTTGCCTGGCACTGATTATGCAAAGTGCAAACAGCAGGAATTAAATAAATGAGGAAAGAATGAAACATGAGGCCAAGTGACTGGAGAAAGGGCCAAGAAAAAGAAAGAAAAAGAAAGGAAGAGGAGGAAAAAAGAGGTGCTAAAGTGAGAAAAAGAAGGTGGGGGGGGGAGGAAGGATTTACGTAAGGTGTTTTGAATCATTCCAAGAACTTTGAGATAAGGCTTTGGAAAACTGTTCACAAATTCAAATCAGAGTCTTATTAAACATTTGTTGTAAAAGCTTGATTTTTAAAAAGAGGCTTAAGGAATAGTCTTTGGTGATACAGAACATCCAAAGCCACATCTCAGCTTAGCAGCGGGTAGTGATGCTGGACCCAGGTGTGAAGAGTTATTCCATCCAAAGCTTTGGTCCTGGCATGCAGTGTTTCACAAGCGGCCCCTCTGGGACTAGGGCTCCTTAAAAATTCACAGAGTTCACCCACAAAAGGTAAAAGCAGGCCTGCTGCAAAATGATGTCACATGGCTTTGTTGGTGTTGTTCAGCTTATATTTTAATTCCCAAATGCCTTACTAAACCAAAAACTTAACTGCATGCTCTTTATCCTCATTCAGGTTTATTTTCCAGTGAACACCACCACCACTTTACTTTAAAAAATATATCCCCCACCATTCTACTAATGAATCAGATTTCTCAAATATTTCTGTCAATTAAAATGGGTGAAACCTATAAATAGCTTAAAGAAAATGTGGGGTGAAATATTACCGGCAACATGCTGTCTTGGGTAATTTATGCTAAATAGCTCCTCGGGTTCCTCTTTATCATCACTGTGAACCTAATTGGATTTTTTTTTAAAACCAGAGGTTTGAAAATCAGTTTTCGCAGGACTTTAAGTGCTGACATACTAGCTGCTACTACCCTGCTCACTTGCACGGAGTACCAGTCCACCTTAACAATAAATTTATAAGTGTTGATTTGCTACCATCCAAATCAGACTGTCAAGTGTGTGTAGTATGTGCCAGACCAATTAGCACCAGGCAGCTCTGGAAAAGCAGGAAAAATTCCAGGTCACGAAGAGCTATTAGTTCCCACTTGCCAACCACATTTTCACATTTCCAGGGCCAATGCAATAGGCTGGGTGCCTGATTTAATGCTGAGCACTTGAATTTATACAGAACCTCAAGGGATTAGGATGCCCTTATAGAAATTAATTGCAAATAATGTGCAATTACCAAATATATCACCTCTAAATGAGGCTTTCCTTTTTTGAGGGGAGGTGTAATGCAAATGGCTTTGAGGCACAAAGCAGGCATTAAATTGCTAGGGAAGTCTCTTGTGAAGCCTTCCTCTTATCCTGGGCCTCCCTCTAGCTTCCCCAGTGCCCGGTGAATCTCAGAGGCAGGCAGTGGCAGATGGGAGAATTACTAGAACACAGACCAGCCTGCTGGAGGCTCCAAGACTGTGCCAGGGGAGGACAAGGAAATCAAATTGGGCCATAATTCCATTCTGAAAAAAACAGAAGCAGACACCAAAAAACTCAATTTATATGAAAAAGAGAAACAATTCCTAGTGGAACCCAAGTCACAGGAAGAAATGGGCTTTCTGAGATTCACCAGAAGTTAGAGCGCACGCTCAGAAATCATGCTGCATACAGCACTCAGCTCCAGGGACCTGCACGTCACCTATGCTAATGTGTCTGCTGGGTGCTTCTGGTGAGATGTCACTTTGTGGGACTCCACTCCTGTTGGGAGGGTGTGCTATTACTTTCTTCTCTACTGACTCAACTTGTCCTCTTCATATCTGTTGGAAAATAAAGCAATTTTTTTCCCTCCTGCATATGCCGACAGTACCTGAAATTGAGGGAGACTGAATTTCAATAGACTGAAGACACACTGCAATTCAAAAGGGAGAGTTACGCTCAGTAAGCACCCATGGAATTTTGCAGGTCAGAAAAGAAGCAAAATCCTTTTGAATGTGCACTATCCAGGCTTGGAAAGATAAGGCCATGTGTAGAAAAAGCCCCCTTTTTAGGATGCTTTTGTGAGTCTAAGTGTGGAGCTGGTAATGCTGATGACTTTTTGGCAGTTTTAAGTTTGCGAACAAAGCAGCAAGGTTAAGGGCGACACATAAGGATTAAGGAACAGTAGGAGCCCTCCTTTAAAAAGAGAATAAAATGGGCATTTTGCATTCACTGCCACTTACCTCCTGCTCTCGTTGAAATATTACAACCCGACCCCCCTTGTCCCCTGTCGCTAGTAATTCTCCTGTGTGGTTGAATTCTACCGTAGAGATAATGTCAGCTGAAAAGAAGAAGACAAAGGCAATTTAAGTAACTGCACACTTACTTTGAAAGGATAGATAATAGACATACTTTTCTACGCATTTAAGGGCTTAGAGCTTTGTCTGTGCAGTGGAATTTACAAGGATTCTATGTTCCGTATTTTAAATGCCACGAGGAGTGGCACTTGGGAAAGTAAATTTCCTAGGTGCCCACACTGCACAGTGTTCTCTTGGAACATCTGGCGATAATGGAAAAGCATCTCTCGGACACTTTCGTTTGGGAAAATGAATTTCTTTATGGCTCGGGGAAAGGACAGTTTTCTTGGCTAATGTCTGCTCACCACAACCCCTCCACCCACTCGAGGCCTATAGCCTTTTGCCTTTCCTTGTTTTAAACACCAGGAAACTTCACCAGATGGGGTATGATGGCGAGGATTCAAATTAGAGCTGACAATTGAAATGAAGCAGGGTTAGGATGCTTGGAACTCTGGTGCCAAAACTGGAAGAACAGAGTAGAAAGAGACCCTTGGAAATTCAAGGAAGGGTGCCATAAATGCTTCAGCTCCATCCATGCTCCCCCTTTTTGTGTTAGCCCAACACACCCTTCTGGAAAAGCAAAGACTTATTCCAATTTCAGAAGGGTGCTGAGAAAAAAAGGTCATGGGGTCAGAGGGGAAAGGGCAATCTGTACTCTATTTCTAAACAGAGAAAAGGCACAGGCGCCAGTAACTCAGATCACAGATAATTGCTGAAGGATGCCAGCCTGCCAAGTCTTTCTTCAATGGTGGTTACTCCCAGAGAAACACGGACAGGTAAATTACCTATGATTGGATTTATTAGGGCTATTTTTAGAAAAATGTCAGAGGTTAATTCTCCCCAATTATTCCCCTGTAGGGCTCCAACAATTGCTACCAAGAGTGTAAGTGGGGGGTGGGGAAGGAAAAAGACAAGAGGCAGAGGAATTATGACTATGGCCTTTTTGCCTGAGAAATATTCTGAAGATTATGTCTATATAAGGAAAGCAAAGGGGAAACAGTGAGGTGGAAAAGTAAGGCAATTACCCCTGAATAATTGAAATCTCTAATCTTAACTTTTGTATCATCGGTTCAGGGTTTTCCTTGTATGCTTGATTTATTCAGGTAAGTAGTGTAAAATTCTCTACTTTACATATAGTAACTACCTTTTTCCATATATAAAACCCTCCTAGTGGTCATCCTTTGTGCAGAAGTAAAAATAATAAGCATCAGTCTTAGTTGCTTGCAACTTAGGCACATTTATAGACAAAGTCACAGTCTCTTATTTTGGCCTCTTAGATGAGTCACCCCACAGGTAGCAAACCCCACCCCTACACAGGCACAGATAATATGGATGAAGTAATCCAGGTATACTAAAAAGGCTGTGGCTCTTTTTAAGAAACAAGAAACTACTCAGTTTAACGCAACTAGAGCTAAAAGATATTACATTGTCTGAAGTTCTCAATTTTTTTTTAAGCAGCAGTTAGGCATCTAAATTTTATGCAAAAATCTCTTACATTTTATATTCTGGTGACTAATTTTTTCAACATAATAATAATAAAAGCTGTCTTGTTTCTGGACTGAATGTAGTTTATGGGTAACCAGCTTATGCCTCCTGGCCTATAAAGTCTTCATCTGGAAACAGCTGCCACATTCCTTATTAATGATCTAAACTAGAAATCGAGTTCATTTTCTCAGGAAGATTTCTCCAATGAATTAAGCTTGAGGAGACAATTCAAAGGGAGCTATGCTGAGCTCTTGATATAACTTTAGCAGACTTGCTTATATAACCAGTGCCTGGCAGTTGAAGAGTAACCAAGTCCAGCGTGGCTGGGAAAGTAGTCACTTTTCGTCGTTATAGTTTGTGCATCCTAGCAAATCACTCTCACGTACTGAGGAGAGAAGGTGGCCTAGTATGTGCAGTTGTCCTGGGACGTCCTGATGGCAAAAGACAGAGTGCTAGGGTGCACTTCTCACATTAGTTACTAGGGCCAGCTTTCCAGTGAATGATTAGCAAAGGGTTAAGCATAGAGATTCCTGACCTGGATAGAACCTGGGGCAGGTAGGCTGTTTCTTTTCACCTTCAGGCCCTGTCAAATATTCAGGGATGAGTCAAGGCTTTCAAATTGCTCAAACACTAACACTTCCCAGAAAGTGAGTAGCAAGGAGAAAGGAAAGGCGAAGGGGAGACCAGGCTTGGGGTTAGCAATGCCTTGTTTATGTACTAGGGGTCAATTTTAAGGTTCTGCTGGTGTGTAGTTTGTATCCTTTTGTTGGGCAGCAATGTTAAACACAGAGCTCTAGATTTGTGGGTGGACTACAGGACTCATAGATTCATTCATTCTCAGAATAAAAAAGTAGGCCTTTCATTTTGGTGAAGACGAGTACTAAAAGAAAGAGTTAAGTAGCACTTTTCAATGTGAACCCTGGGCTCAGCTGCCAAGAAGTGAAACAAAACTTGCTTTCCTTGGGATAACATACACACTTTCCTTTTGTTTACACTCTAAAATGTGTTCAATCTGCTCTTAAGATCCACTAAAGTCAAAGGTAGGATTCAAGTTCTTATCTAAGCCACGTGATCTCAGCCAATATTATTGGAACTTCGCAATATAGAATATTAGGCATGGTCCAGATAGTAAGACATGTCCTATTTGTTTTCTAAGTATTATCATTCTTCAGTACCACACCTCTGTCAATAATCCTGCAAGAATTGGGTATATCGCCACATGCCTGTAATACCAGTATTCTGGGAGGTTGAGGCAGGAGGACTGCAAGTTTGAGCCCATTCTCAGGAACTTTGTGATATAGCAAAATCTTGTCCCAAAATTAAAAAAAAATAGAGGATTGACAATGTAGCTCAGTGAAAAAAGAACCTTGAAAGAGAAACAGTGATTGATAAGGCTGGATCCTGAAATTTGTTAGCACTCTTGCAGGCTTTACCTTTCTTTTAATCATATCAGCCAATTGGTTTATATATAAGGTTATTTATATCAGCTTACAGTCTACCTTTGCCTTTGGAGCATATGCCACTGCAGCTCAAGTTAATACCTGTTTTGAACTTTCATGTTTCCTGACTCATTTATCATTGCTAAACTGGTAGATGTAACCAGAATACTTTACTGACCCATCCATCTCTACATATCTTCATCTAGGACTGTTGAATAATTGATACAACAGTCATGAATCACCCTACATTCCAATTTCAAGATACTGAAACTTCTAATACACATACTTTTGTGTTTCCAGCATGCTGTTTGGGGGAGCACTTAAATTGCAAAATGTGTAGCTTGAGACAAAAGAATGTGTGTGTACAAGAGGAAGTGGCTTTAGGGAAGTTAGAGTAACCATCTCAAATAATGATCAATAGGAATCAATCCTTCAAGTTCAAAACAGCTTTCACCCTTGACTTATACGTTTATAAGACAGCTCAATATTTCATTAAATGCCCAGCCTAATCACATCATGGAGCAAGAAACTATGAACTTGGGCATTTTTTCCCCTCTGTCCTCTATGGATGTAGATAAAGCACCAACAGACTACAAAATAACAACAAAACCCCAAAACAATGATGGAAATCAAATGTAGCTAACATAATTTTTGGTTAAGTGATAAGATGTTTGTCCTGCTCCATATCTTTCTGTGCTGATTTAATTTCCACAAAATAGTGGCCTGGTAATCCCATTTCTAGTTCAATTGGCACTGTTAAGACTGAGTTTTTCTTTTTTAAAAATCAATCTCAGCATCCTACAAAAGTTCCAGACTAGTAATCTCATACATGAAATTCCAATTTACCTGAATAATAGATACTGACTTAGCAAATGTGATCATGTGATTGTGGAGCTCACGAGCAAGGAGGGAACCCCTCGCTTTCACTCTGCAGTGCCATCAGGATGGTTAGGTGACACAGAGCTCACATGGCCCAGAAGCTTTGACAAGATGATGAGTCAGTTTAGACCTAGGGTCTGAACTCAAAGTCTACTGGTGGAACAACTCCTTACTGACCATGTCACTAGCATTGCTTCCCAACATTGATCACAGGGATGGAAATGAAAGTATAATGCAATTTAGCCTTTAGAGCCCATTAAATGTTTTATCTTTCATCTGAGAAACATCTGGTAGATAATAATATTAAAGCCATGTACCTTACTTGTATCAGTGGACTAATTCTACCCACTCAATAGTTGGAGTTATTCTTGATGATTGGGTCAGCTTCAGGTGGTTTTCTGGGGTTCCACCTAGGACAAGGATAGCAGCAAGGATGGCAAATGGGATCAATAGTGGATGACAGTGGGGAAATGGTGGCAGTTGTCAGAAGGTTTGTGTAGAGAAGACTTAGGGAGGGAGATCACTTCTAGGCTGCAGTGCCTTGATTAACTGGCATTATGTGCCGCAGCGGCGGGTGTCTGTGCGTGTGTGTGTGATGCATGTCCTTTGTCATTTCTGCATAGAGATTTTCAGCTAGATTGGTAGTGACACTGGATCATTAAACCAACAGGGGATTCTGAGTCTTCCCAGTGGGAATTACAATTATGCCTCCCATCTGCATAAAGCTGTAGTCTCCTTCTGGGTCTTAGTTTGCAGTCCCAAGTGAGCATCTGTCTTCTCTGGGAAGTTTTGATGTCTGACAGAGCGTATTAGAATGTTTCCCACCAAAATAGGAGGGAGGTGGTTTGGCTATGGCCAAGCAGAGAGACAACACACGTGCTGCATGCTTGCTAGCCCTGCCCTACTGTGGGCAATACACACTTCCTGCCTGACCCAGAGTATATATTTCTGATACTGGAACAGTGTCTGGTGTTTGAAAATAGAATCCTTTCCCTTTCTTTTTAATTAATTCTGTGCACATTGGTTTTAACTTTGACCTGGTGGTGGTATTCCTCTCATCTGAAAGAATGCAGGTAGAAGGATCCAACAATTCCGATTCCTAAGATCACACCACAGCTGCTGTTCCTACTTAACCATAGCTACAGTGCAGGAAGCGGTACTTTTCAATGTTAGTCCACCGGAGCCCAAGCTCATTAATGACTAGTAATGTGTTGCATAGAATTATTTTCCTCTGCAATGCTGGGGATGGAACCCAGATCCTCACACATATTAGGCAAGCACTCTACCACTGAGCTACATTACCAAAGCCTGCATAGAGACTCTTGGTTGGCTATTCTTATCCATTGCTTTTATCCTTGTCTGACCTCAGTGCCCCACTGTAGAGGGTGAAAAATCAGACACATGCTTAGCCTTCCTTGCAGTGGGGGGTGGTAAAAAGAGTCAGATATGGCCAATAAAACATAAAGAAAAGTCTGTTGGGAAGGGAATGAGAGAAAATCAGAGATTGTTGAAAAATATTTGCTTCCTGAATAAAAGAAAGCAAGTAAGGAGAGGCCTTCTGGCTGTGCTGACAACTTATTGCTCCCTTTCTCTATGTGGTTATATGTGTTTAAAATATGTGGAGCACTGCCAGCAATCATGTGACCATGAAGTAACAAAACTAAGAACCTCAAAAGGCTGAGAGGCTAAGTATGACAGATGGAAAAATGGGATGTCTGTTGACATCACTGGGCCACTAAAATCTACTTTAGGACAGCCTATGTCTGGACTTGTTAAACAATAGACACTGTGGTTTAAACCACTATTAGACTTTATGCTATTTGAATTTGAACATATGCTAATGGACACGTGGTTCCATTTTTGTTCTCTTCATAGCACTTTGCATAGAGTCAGATTATTAATGTGAATTGAATTGGAAAAACTGGTCCCTTGCCCTGCAGCCTCCTTGTACAAACTTCCACAGGCATATTCTCATTCTATTCTGCCACCCAACCAATTTTCCTTCCCACCTGTTTGGTTACCACTGTCATGGTAATTTGTTTCTTCCTTTCCTTACTGTGGAGATGCTACATTGTTTTCCAGTCACTCAAATGCGAAAGCTGCTTACTGTGATAGAATGCCCACTCCAATTTACTCATATCCATTATAAAATTATGACTACAAAGGGACCTAGCCACACCCTCAGGACCCAAGCTCTCGCTACTAATATGCAGGAAGCCCACCATGCTTGCTGAGCTGTGAAAATCCAGATGGTGGGAAGCAGGTGAGTAATGAATGCCATGCTGTTCCCATTAACATCCTCAGGATGACCAAATCTCTAGCACTAACCTGGTTTAAGGCAAGCCAGGGATAGGTAGGTTGATGGAGATTGTTTTTTTATTAAAAACAAGTTCCTGCAACATAGAAGCCTAGAAGAGAGAGATCTGTAGTTGGAACAAAACTTGCCCAAAGGGTAAGGACTTCTAAAACTTATTAAATCTGTAAGGACAGAAAAATCCAGTGGGATGTTGATAGCTGTCCAGACTTGCCTGCATGCCTGTGTATTACTGTGGAATCTGCTTTCAAGGTGTTTACCATCTGTCACTTGCTCTTTCTAAAAGCAGAAGAGTAATTAACTGCTCAGGCAAACACACACTCTGTCAACCATTCATATCTATTATCTGCACAACATTGGACATCAGCAGCTGACCTCAATGTCATTAGGATTTCAGGTTCACCACGAGAAAGCTCCCACATCTTTGGGGGACAGGGGCTCTTGGGCAGGAAATGTGCCACCCAAACAGCATGTGTTTGGTGCGTCTTTGGTCAGAAATTTTGCTGGGCCTGACGTTCTAAAGAAAGTCATGGTGCCTACTTAGTGAAAACTAAAATTCCCCCTTTTTATGAGTTGGCTCAAATATCACTCAGGGAAGTCTTGTGTGATTTCTGTCAAACTACAGACAGCTCCCTTATTTATACAACCTCCTCACACCCCTTACTCTCCACCATTAGTTACCATCTCTTACGTTAGTGCTTATCACAATGGCATTAGTGTCATTGTAAATACCTGTCTTAGTCTCTAAACTGTAACTATCACAAAGGACTTGCTCACCACTGGAGCCCCTGTGCCTAGCTGAGTATCTCAGCATATAGCAGACACTTCTCAAACTTTTTCTTTAGTGGATTGCTGAATGAGAACCAAAGAGGACCAATATCAACATGGACCACCTGTGGAGAATGAATAACTCTAAACAAAGAATCAGCAAACAAAATATTTCTATTGGATGGATGTAGAAAACACTTTAAGGGGTGTGAGGCAAGGGGAATTTCTTACTTGGAATAGTACTGAATGACTATAAAACTAGATAGACTGATCAGTAAAGAGAAGGAGCTATCCTAAAAAGTCTTTGTAGTATTTGTAGGAAGTTAGGGGCCCTAAGAATCATAGAAAGAGAAAGCAGCTGGGTTAGGGAAAAAAGCATTTCAAGGTAAAGTACTATTTGGGAGAGTGATGGAGATGACTATTAAGACAGTCTAAGTGAATTTTGAGCAAATAAGCCTGAGATGAGAGAACTCTGTTTAATGAATCTATACTATATGAACTGGATACAGGGATATACTTGGAAAAAAATCCAAAACATAGTTGTTCTTTGGCCTCAGGAACATTCAATTTAGAGGACTGAGGAGTAGAGTTAGACGGGGATAACAGCAAATATTTCTTAAAAGGGGGGTGGATCAAAAACTGTAATAATGGAGGTCTTTGAGCTACAGGAAAATAATTTCTTTTTTAACTTAGAGGGCTGCAAGAAGTCACTAGCACAATTTAAGGTAAAATATCTCTACCATATTCCTGTATTCAAAGGAGCTCTATTATTTGTATAAAGGACAAATTAAACACTACACAAAATATGCTCTTTCTTGGCCTCCAGATGGATCTAAAGAAATAAATGAATAATGTAGTTGGAAAAGAGTTGGAATCTTCCTTCTAAAACATGAAGTTTCTGTCAGACAAAATAAAGATACTGCTGCTAACAGTTCACAAGGTACCCGATGGTTTAGCAAAACAAACAAACAAAAAACCCCCAAAAAACAAAAAAATGAATCCCTTAAAGTCTCTCACTGTTTATGGCTCAAAGTTGGGGTATCTTGAATAATATTTTAAAATATTACTCTCTTTCACATAATATGCATATTTTAAAATAGTTGAAAGCAATATCGGACACACAGTAGGTAAATAGTACAAGGTAGAATGAATAAACTAATACTGATTTTCTTCATCAGCAGGACCCAACCTGTAATAAATATTCATGAGGGAAGGGCACTCTAGTACAAACCCACTGTTTGTTTTCTACCCATGGACAACTGGATACTTAGAAAATATTTGACTTCATGCAGTTCAGATACGGATGCAAAATATCAAATGCAGAAAAGTCAGGGAGGACTCAATATTGATAGATTCATTCATTAGTCCACTGATTTCACCCAAAATGTCCACTAAGCACACTAACATGTGTCACGTATTATTTCAGGTATCAAAGATATCAATTAACAGATAAAACATCTGTACACAAAGAAATAATTTTTTAGAAAAAGATAGTAAACACAATAAATTGTTATATAATATATATCATATTATATAATAATATGTATTTTATTGTATTATTATACATATTATTAAAAACAAAAAGAGCTGAGCAAGGGAGAGTCACATGCTGGAAGTTGAAGTGGGGCTGTAATTTATAAAGGGAATTCACAGTGAGGGTGTTCACCATGAAGGCATCTACACGAGGAGTGTGTCAAACAGGAAGGACAGAGGGACTCTCCCAAGAGGGAAGAACGCATGTGTTAGGGATCCAGGAGGCTAGAGCAGGCCAAACCAGGAAAAGAGAAGGAATGAGAAAAAGGAGGCTTACATAATGTAGAATTGTAGACCACAGCAAGCACTTCTAATTTTATTATAAGCAAAATAAACACTGTAATGCAAATTAACTCATATTATCAAACTGTACAGCTAGACATAGTTAAAATGGTAAATTTTATGTTACAGGCATTTTGCTGTAATTTTTAAAATGTGAAATGAAGCCAGGCATGTTGGTGCATGCCTGTAATCTCAGCATGTTGGAGGCTGAGACAGGAGAACTGCCACGAGTTAAAGACAAGCTAGTGCTACCCAGTAAATTCCAGGCTAACCTAAACTACATAGCGAGGTCTTATTTCAAACACGTGCGTGCGCGCACACACACACACACACACACACACACGCTCTCTCTCTTAGTGGAAAAAAGTGAGATGATGGTTGTTGGAGATTATTGTGACTGGTTGTACAGAAACCAGTGTTGGGATAGACTGCAGAGGGAATAGCTAAGCTCAGAAACTGCACAGGACTGATGTGGTGGGTAGAAAATGGTGGAGCTCAGACCAAGGTGCTGGATGTGGATGAAGAGAAATAGATTCAGGATACAGGCTGAAGGGCAAACTGTCAGGATTTAACAATGGACTGATTCTAGGTTATGAGGGGGAGGGAAGAGGAATGAATCAAAGAGGATTCAAGGTTTCTACCTTTAGCAACTGGCACATTGGAGCTGTTGTCATGGAGACTGGGAATTTTGTGGGCAAAACAGGTTTTCTGGGGAGAAGACTACATGTTTAGTTTCAAACGTAGAAAATGTGACAGGGATCCTGGCACAGTGTTTCACACCTGTAATCCCAGAACTCAGGAGGCTGAGGCAGAAAGATTGCTGTGAGTTCAAGGATAGCCTGGGCTATACAGTCAGTTCAAGGCCAGTCTCAGCTGCATAGTGAGAGCCTGTCTCAAAGTGGAAAAAAAAAATAACAGGGTTCATAGGAGTCTGGAGTTCAGGAGAAGGATTGAGGTAGTGGTCTAAATTTGTGAATTGTTAGCAATCAGTTAGTATTTAAAGCCATAAGATCAGATGAAAATTAAGAGTGTCTACATATTAAAGGGAAAGAAAAAGATCAAGAACTGAACCTTGGAGCACTTACTTAAAGAAGTTGGGAGAAGTCAGAGAAAAGCAGAAGGAACAACCAGTGAGATGGCAGGGAAGTTAAGAAAGCTAAGAGTCGGGAGTGCCAAGGGAACAGAGGAGTGATGACCACCATGTCAGACCCCACTGAGGGGCACAGCAGAAGGCTGGAGTTGACCCTTGGACTTAGCATTGTGGAGATCACTCTCAACTTTGACCAGGATCTTGACAGTGGAATGGTGGGAAATGGATTTCAGAGAGAATGAGAAGAGAGAAATTGAAGGTAGCAACTATGAACAATGCTTTCTAGGAGTTTTGCTGCAAAAAGTTACAAAAAGAAAAAAAAAAGAGGCAGCAGGTGGGTGGTTTGTGGCTTAGTGGTAGAGCGTGGGCCTAGCATGCATGAAGTCCTGGGTTCAATCCCCAGGACCATATGCAAGAAGGGAAAAAGGGTGTAGGCAGGGTCAAGACAAGGTTTGAAAAAATAGTATTATAGAAACGATGGCAGGTTTATATGCTTTATGAGAACATGATTGTGAGTCAGTAAGAAAGTTGCATCAGCTAGGAAAAATTAACAGTGATGAAGAAAACAGGGTAGAATTGCTGAGTGAATACAGAAATGAATGTATGAGTGATAAACTGGTAACCAGGACTGTTGCCACCGACAGTGAAATCACATTGAATGGGCTCCATTTCTACTCACAGCGAGAAAATGAACAGTAACAAAAATGCTATTGAAACTCTGCCTTCATATGAGGCTTAATAGGACTCCCCAAACATCTAATATTCTAAGGGTTGCTTCCATACCTCAGAGATTTATTGGCTACTGTGAATGAAAAACTCTTGTTTTCCTTTTTGTTTCTCCCTCCTTCCCATGCTCTCTTTTCCCTTCTCTTTATCCTGAAGTCACGAGCAGAAAGGACCCTATACTTTAAGTTACTGCCGATGTGCCCACAAAGCAGGAGGAGGCTGCTTACCTCAGTGAACTGCAGTGTGATGAAAAGTCTACACAAGATCACTTCCACATGGGTAGCCTGACCTCCTTATGGCCTTTCTTGAGAAGCTTTCACCACTATGCCTAATATCTGATAGAAACAAATCTGTCAGAGAGGAGAAAAAACCCACACACTCATCCTTGACCTCTGGAAGATTTATAGACACTTTGCAAATGGCCAGAGCCAGGTGACGGTGCCAGGAACTTTCCAAGTGATTTGTAGATCACCCTTCCAGGAAGCCAGTCTTTAATGGAAAACTTTCCTAGCCACACATTCCTTTACTATGGCATGACTGCTCGGAAAAGATTGCAGCCCTCATGAAGAAGACTCGCTGAAATTAACTAGCTATTGACTTGGCTTCAGGAGATTTCAGTCTAAGAAAAAAAAAAATCTCAATGTTGTGGCTGAGGGAAGCAGAGTTTTCTGCTGAGTACGTTTACTGCATGCCAGCCCTAATCTAGACCTTTTTCACACACTCTCCTCCTAAATCCCTATCTGTGTCCTCACCTGTGGAATACCTACTCTAGCCAGAAGCTGTGCTTTGGGCTTTATCTTACATAATTTAATCATCACTCCATGACTTCAGCATCTTCCCCCATGTTTTTCAGATAGGGAAATGGCTCAGAGAGGGTAAATAACTTGCCCAACTTTGCAAGATTAATAGTTGGAGGAGCTGAAATTTTCACCTTATTCTAGTTCCAAAACCTACTTTTTCAACCAGCCTCTCGGGTCTTGACTCTGACCTCCACGTCTATTACACAGCTCTTACGTCTACCTTTTTTGTTTGTTTGTAACTCTTTCTCAAAACTCCCTTTCAAGCCTTTCACTCATAGCTATAGGTTTTACTTGCTAGAATGGCAGCGTTTATCTTCCAGACTCAACTTTTCAACTTTTTCAACCTTGTCACACAACTGATATTTTAGTAAAATTTAATTCTTCAAACTCCCTGAGTAAAAGTCTTTGCTGAGCAACTTTTGTGCCATTTCATTTATCTGAGACATATTTTCCCCATGACTTGTGCTTGCTTACATTTCATTTTCCTAGACAGTATGTGCCTTGAGGGCAGAATTTTATTTACTAGCATAGGGTCTGGCATCTAACAGATGTGAAAAAAAATCTGTTGACTGGGTGAATGAAAAATTAGTACAATGGATCCTTCAATACTAGCTCAAATCCCACTTGTTTCAAGAAGGTCTCCACAAGCTCCCTCCTCTGATTGTAAACAACTCCTCCTCACAACTCCTACAACTCTCTGCATTTCATATGCTACCCAGGACTTTCTCACTTACAAGTGTACTTGTTCTGCTTACTGAAACACATTTCATTAAGGGCAGAGTTTCTATTTTACTCATCTTTGACTCCACCAAGCACTGATGTTTGATGAACAAAGAGCCATAACCTAAACCGTTTTCTAATGATATGATTTATTGTAGACCTTGATCTTTTTTTGGGGGCGGGGTGGATTTCAGAACTCTGAGGATATAGCAAAAGCTATAAATCCTTTCCTCACAAAGATGTATGTGTTCATATATTTGTGAAGTTGTATATCTCAATTTCAGAGTATGGCTGGAACTCTAGTGGGTTCTGAGATTATCATTCAACACCTATATAATTTGCCTATACCTATTTTTACCTATACAATCTCTTAATCTGGAATTTAATCTCTTAGAATTTGTTCTGTTTATCCTTCCTCCCAAGATCCAGTTGAAAATTAGCCTCTTATAGGTACCAAGTAAGGATTGTTTCCATTTCAAGTGTCACTAGCCCAGCTGGCATCTTTTTACAAAACATGAATCATTTACATTTGATTATGGTACAAACATTGATCAATGGCTTGAGTATACTGGGTGTATACATTGTTTCCCTAACTAGATTATAAGTTCCCTGAAGACAGAATCATATTTATTTTAATAGACAGCTTCTCTCCTAGCACATAGGATCACATACTGTGCATACAAAACATGACATAAATACTTCACAGCTAGAGATTTAGGATTCTTATATGTGTAATATACATGACAGTGCTCCCCTAAACTTAAAGTTGCAAGTGGTCCATTTTGCCTACAGGTTACTATTATTTTTAATGGTTCATGGCTAAAGAGACGTGTCTGGAATAAAATCAGTTCTTAAGAGATCAAGTACCGAGGTCATTTTTAGAAGCACTGCTTCATGCATAGCAAATGGGTGAGATATGGAAATTGGATCTTAGTTTTGAATTTCCAAGGACTATACTTTTGGGGAACATTTCAAGTAATATTTCCAAAAGCCTAAGTTATGGCCTGTGGTGAGAATAGACAAGTTAGGACTTTAAAAATTTAATCATTATTAAATGCAGTAGCAAAATTCCTTTCTGTCCAGTACACCTAGATGTGAGTATGATGCATTGATTATTTAATATTTTTTCAGGTAACTAAAAGAATGAAAGCACTAAACCTGAAAGATTCAACACAGGGAACAATACAGTTACTGCTCCTTCGACTGAACTTAAATCAATAGCAAAATGTACCAGAGACCATTCTGAGGAAGCTTTGGGGTAATATACACTTTTGATAATTCAACACCAAGCAAAGTGTGTGGACTGGCTCTTTCCTACCTCTCAAACATCATCTTAAACCACCTTCTGACTCCCTATTCTCATTTTCCAGTTCCATTTTTGCTTGTAGGATCTCAAAAGTTCCCTGTTTTACTCTACTTTGAGGTCTTCAAACATTCTGCTCCCTCTTTGTCTAACCTACTCCCCTTTGCCTCTTTTCTGTGGCTACCATGTCTTCATTTTTAGAAATTTCAGTTTAAATAGCACCTGCTGAGAGAGGCTTTTTTCTGAAAGCACATTTCAAAGTCTCTCTACATAGCTGTTTATAGCACCCTGTGCTTTTTCTTTAAAGCACCCATCAGAATTCATCATTTTGTGTTTGTTTGTATTTGTTGTTATTGTCTGTCTCCCTTGTCTGACTTGCATAATTAATCAAGGCAAGGAAGATAGCTTTTTTTTTTTTTGACATAGTGTTCCAGATCCCTGTGATACATAGCAAACATACAACCAATGTTCAATGTTAGACTATTCATTAATAGCTGTTGCCAGATCATTGGGTTCATATTCTCTAATACTGTTCACACCACACACACATACACACACACAATGGGTGTAGCAGACCTATGGGATTATGAAAATTTAAAAAACAAATCTACATTTGCATCATTCTCTTTAATAATGTCTCTTAGCTAATCAGATACATGAAAACGTATGCATTAGAAAATGTACACACGCCCTTCTGATACTTGAATTCTAGCCCTTGACTGAAACAGTCCCCACCCTTTTGATTTTCAGGAAGAAAGGCGAGAGAACACAGAGGCTGGGTGGGAAGATCTTTATATGCCAAGACGTCTGACCCACTGAACTATTTCAGTCAAACACGCAGTTTGAATTGGATTGCCTGACCGCTGAGAAGGGATTTCTGGATTAGACAGTTCATTAGTGGCTGAGCCAGCTTTGAGGGGCTGTCGGTCTATGCCCTGCACGCCTGCAGTGAGCGGTGACATGGCGAGGGCTGCCTGAGTGACAGCTGCCAGGGGCCCTCCTGGAATAATGGCGGAGACAGCAGCCACCCAGAGGCATTAGCCGGGCCGTTAAGGCTTCAGAGCCAAGCTGCACACAGCTGAAAATGTGGCTTGCTGTCACCCAGAAACTATTCACTGAGCACCTTCTCCATGCCTAACCCAGAAGTATGTTATGAGAGAGCATTCTAAGGTGGCCAATAGCAGCCCCCACCACAGCTTTGCTTAAAGCCTCAGCATTTACTAGGTGGTTAATCTTAGACACTTATTACTTAACCCTCTCTTCTCCCACTTACCTAGTCTGTAAACTGGGGATAATGTCTTATACACCAAGGGTTACATGAATACGTTTATGCAAAGCATTTAGAATGGTTCCTGACACACGTAAGCACTAGTTCCCAGAATAACACTTTACCTAGAAGCAATGTAGCAAATGATTAACATGATGATTAGATGTCAGAAAGATACAACTCAGCTCTGCTGTTTATCAGGGACGCACCTTTGGGTAAGTCACTTGAACCACTCTGCACCTCAGTTTATCTGGAAAATAAGGATAATGTTGGCACTATTTTGGAGAGGAATTATGAGGGTGAGATGAAGGAAGTAGGCTAAGCAGCTTGGCACAGTGCCCGGCACCTTGCAGACCTTGCTCAGGAACTATGTTCTCCCCGGTGGCTCACTCCTCCAGCTCCCAGAGAAGGCAGCACGAGCCTCCACAGCTCTGTAGAGTGGGTCCAGAACCCGGAACTACAGCGCATGGGTCACATCTCATTAGCAGAGTTCTTTCATTTAGGCTTGTTATATTTGTTAACACTGAAGTGTTAGCCCACATGAAGTTTTCCAATTTTTTGAATGAATTGCCAACAAATAAAAATGACAAAATTTTATTAGATTTTTCAGTTTCTTTAGAAGAATAAAAGATTAGTAGAATTGGGATGGCATCCCAGATGGCCATTCCTGGCTAAAGCCAGGAAGAAGCAGCCCCCCTATAAAAGTGCACAGTCTTGAGTTTATTGTGTGCCCTACCATCTCCCAGGGTACCTAAAGCCTTGGAGTTGACCATCAGTGGCCACTGTCACTCCTGAATTTGTCCTTCCTCTCTGTACTCATCTTTTATGTTCCTTGGCCTCAGAGGTATCTGAGTCAGCAGCTGCTCATCTGGACTGTCCACTGGTGTCCTCTGCACACCTGTCCCAGTACAAGGCTGCATGCAAGGAAGTAACACCTTTATCCACACTGACTCACGCTGTTTTTCTGAGTGGTGAGTGACTCTGTACTGAGATGAACACACAGCTGGAGAGCAGCCTGTCACGCAGACATTGAGCCCATTCATTCACTATTCACGTATTCCAAATCTCCCTCAATTCCATTTACACTGAGAGTAGAGGCTGTGGAACAAGGGATAGGATTGCTTTACGGCAATGCTTTGGAGTTGAGCTCTCTAATACACATTTTGTGGATTGCTAGTTTCTTAAAGTGTGGTTCCTGGGGAGGAAAATGCCAAACACTTTTGGGAAATAACTCATATGTTATCCAACATGTTGAGGCTTTATCAGGGCAAATAAAAGATCTGGAAGTCCTCTAAAAAAGAAATTTACCCACAATTCATACATGTAACAGATATTTACTGAGCATCTACTATGTATCAGGTATTGTTCTTTTGGTATTGGGGATTTAGTACTCACAGAAAACATCCTTGAGCTCAGGTAATTTGTTATAAAGTGAGTAAAGCAGCTGTTTCCAAATTTATGTGGCTGTAAAATGTTGCTGAAAAATATTGCTTTACATATCATCCACAGATCCTATTGGAGATCCTAATTCCAGAGGGTCTTCATGATAGAGAAACAATGGAAACTTTCCGTCTCCATTAATGTGTAAGGATCACAGAACCACTCCAGAACATCTCTTAGTTGGAGAAACACAAGATTTTTTTTTTTAAATCAAACTGCTCACTAGGGCAGCCTTAAATTGGGAAGAACCACATCCCCACCTGGGGCTTCAGATTTGGCAAATGTTTCTGAGGACATCACATCACTTCCAAAGCAGAGCTGCTTTTCTCTCCCCCGAATATAACCCAGCTGAAAATGTATTTGTTTTTCACTGTTTAATCTTCTGCATCACCCACTGTTGGTTAGATTTAATTAATTTATGTTTCTAATGCATTTAGAGACTCCAGTGCTGTAGCAGGAACATTTTCAGACAGCATCTGGCCACCAAATGGATTGATTACCTTGTCTGAGGAAGTCTTTCAAACATCTGGGGCCTGATTTTGTGAGGCATCCAGAAGCTTTTTCAGAGGCAAGAAAACCCTCACCAAAAACTGAGGGGAGAAAGAGAGAGAGGATGCTAGAAATAGGTAGGGTTCGCTTTGATTTACAAATCTGGATCCTGGCATTCCTCCAACACGAAATCACATTTTGTTGCTCACTGGCACAGTTTCAATGGCACCAAATAGACTGATCTGAATCTATTTTGTTCAACATAATCAGAATCCACCAGGCCCCAGCCCAGGCTGCCACCCTGTGAACTTCTTTGGCACTTCCTTCTGTATGGAAGCACTCACTGATCGTTAAGATGGAATATTTACAGAAAACATTTAGAGAGGAGCACTTTGCACTCATTCGTTCAACAAACATTTATCAGGGCCCACTGTGTGCCTGGCACTGGGCCACGTGCCCCTCTTCATTAGCTGCTCTTGGCAACCACCCTGCAGGTCGGGCAGGCACTGCTCGCCTTATCTCACAGAGAGAGTCGAGTAAGATACAAAAATGTCAGTGACTATTAATTTTAACATGAACATTATTAGTAAAAAATACAAAGATGCATGTGTTTATACACACATGGCTCTGTATTAAGTACTTTACATGCATTGACATATTCAACCCTCACAATAAAGCCATAAGGTAGATGTCATTATTATCACCCCATTTTAGAGCTGAGAGTATTGAGGCTCTGGAAGCTCATGTGACTTTCCCCCAGTTACCCAGCTTGCACTTGGCAAGGCTGCCTTCTAACTGGCTCTTAGCCACTTGTCTTTCTGACCCTCCAGATACCATTTAATGAAGACTACCATACGTTATATACTATCCTAGGAGCTGCACTGTGTTACATTTTAATTTACACACAGTACCTGTAGAGTAAGGATTATTATTCCTAACAAAGAAGCTCAAGCTCAGAAACAGGGAGAGCTAACCAAAGAGCTCAGGCTGGGCTCATGTTTGCAGATGGATGAAGGCCACTTGTTGCTGCCCGAGTTACCTCCTCACAGAAGATAGAAAGCTGGTGCTAGGAAGGGAACAACTTTCTCAAGATGCACCAGGGCTGGCTGGAGAAGTCAGAGAAAGGGGTGTCCTGGCTCCTCTGCAAGGCAACCACTCCAGGAAAAGAGAAGCTAACGACTGTACCTCTGTAGGTGAAAGATGCGAGAAATCTCGTTTCCTGAATGGGTTTTCTGACAACCAGGTGGGTGCCCATGGTATAAACTACAATAAGAAGCCTGTAACACTGAACATCTGGAACTCTCTCAACTACAAACACAGACTGTTGCACAACCAAGCCACCACCATTATATGCCCATGTTGAAGGAAACTGGTTGGACTTGGTTCCTGTGACAGAATGCAATTTATTGAGTCTGGTCATTTGTCTTGTTGGAACAACCACTTATCTCCTACTACTCTCTTGCCACTGTCTTTTTTTTTTTTTTTTTTTTTTTTTGTCGTTGTAACAGGGATTGAACTCACAACCTTGCACCTGCCAGGCAGGTACTTACGCCACTGAGCTAAACCCCCAGCCCTATTTATTGAGAAAGGGTCTCACTATGCAGTCTTGCCACTGTCTTAACATGACTTTTCTATTTTCTCTGGACCTTTCTGTGCATTCCCTCTCTGCAGGGAGCTGTCTCCAGCTGACTCTTTCCTTGGCTCTGCTTAACTCCCATTGATCCGTCTTTAGACTGGCCATCTTTTCCTCCAGGAAGCCTTTCTTGACTCCCGTAATGTGGATTAGGTGATTGTATTTTCTACTATGATGGCGTTCATTATAGTAATGTAATTGTTCATTTGTTGGTCTTCCCCTTGAGAGTGCATACTTGTTACCACTGTGTCACCTGTGTCTGAATCTGGTACATAATAGGTACCAATAAATAGTGAAAGGGGAAGGATTATGAATCTCATGATACCTTTTTTGGCTGGCCTCCTTATTTGAAATCTCTTACTTCTACCCTTCATACGACACTTCCCTTTACACTTTTACTGTGTCATTTCTCTTTATATAACTTCTCTTTTAACACCTATGTGGAAGTCAGAACAGTGGTAGTCTCTGGGGGCAAAGGGAGTTAAGAGAGGGCACGTGATAGCTTACGGGGCCCAAAGCATCCTACAGCTTGGTCTAGGTGTATGCTTGTTCAAAAATCACTGAGAGGAACACCATAGACAAATGCTCTTCCTGTAAGTAGTTACTATCTCAGTATAAATAAATCAATCATTTGAGATCTCCTTGGCCCAGAGTTCATGGTTCCTTACTAATTAGTCTAATTATTAATATATTTGTTCAACCTCACGTTTTACAAATGTATGCTGTGGTCTTCTTGAGCTATTCTCTTTCTTACATTTATGCTTAAAACCATAATGAAAAATGTTTATTTGTTTTCATTTTTCCTTCCAGAAGTTTTCCCCACTCTTGAAGGACCAAGACAAATCCATCCTCAGTTCCAACAAATCCATAAATGTCACTAACCTCTTTTTTCTCTGAATCCTTGATTTTTCTATCTGGTTTACTCATTCATGCCAAGATTTTCCCAAGATGGTAAGCTCCATGAAAGTGGGAATTTAATTTTGTTTTAGTTTTTATATTTTGTAAAGTTTCTGGTGCAATAGTAGCTTATCAGAATGCATTTCTTGTGAATATACTGGGGGCCTACCAGTGTGGCCAGTCTCTTGGTACCTCTGAGTCTGTGTGGAGATTAAAAAGCCAAATTGTCTACGTCCTCTAAAATGAAAACTTAGTGGTGTTGCTAAGTCCTTGAGCTTAGTATTCACATCAAGTTTCAAAACCAGGGTTTGCAATACACTGGCTTTATGATCTATTACAATAAATTGCCACCACCAAAACTCAGTTTCCTTATATGTGAAAGAGGAATTTTCTTATGGAGCTGTTTTAAAAATTACTAAGAATATTAGTATTTTGTTAGTTAACACTTATTAGTCATCTTGCTAAATAAAATGTAATCATATTCAAATAAAAGCCCATGCTCTCAGTATTATCATGCGAAAGATCCAGCACAGTGATTGACTCACAGGAATACTTAACACATAACAGGTATTATTATCAAAGCTATTAAAAACAAGTGTATAGTGTCAGAGAGACATATGAATTAGAAGGTAAAAATGTGCAAAGCAATGAGAGTGAATTTGTGAGTTATACACAAGTGCACACAAACGTAAGAGTGAATTTAATCTATAGGAAATTCCTTGGGGGAATTCCATCACATCCCCTTAACACAGTCCCAAAGGCAAGAGCTGGCCTCTGATCTTCACACTTTTAGTATGTTCGAAAAAATTCTGAAACCGTAGTCATTTTAAAATGGTATACAAAAGCACGTATGTCTGGGAGCTGGGAAAGCGTTCCACTTTAGTTCTTGCTCACAAAAATTCTTTAATCATCATAATTCCTAGTGCTTTCCTTCAAACTTTTGACCTTAGAATAGCTCTTTGATTGCTCAACAGGATTGTGACAGTCAGGATGGGAGAGCACCGAGGAACAAGTTCTCAGTGTGTTCTTACATACTCATTTACAAGACACAGTTTAATAATTGTAGCTCATATACACTTCCATTCATGCAATCAATAATTCATAGCAATTTCTCTGCAGCATTTTCAGTGACAACAGAAAGGGCAAGATATTTCTTCTCTTCTTTTTGCCCTCCTTTCTTTAGTCATGCCTGGAGCCTGAAGAGTACAGAATCTCAAGAAAACAGTTTCCATGGTGATTTTTCCTTTGAGTACCCAACTGTATTTCAGCCTTTCTGGAGTGTATTAATGCTTCTTATTGCTTTCATGCTAAATATATTGAAGATTAGATTTGATTTCCTCTGCAGCGATACAGTTTTATCAGGAAAATGGAAAGTAAAAACACAGCATGAAGAAACTATATCTTTCTGTCACTATACTATCATGAAAAGGTGTGTATGTGGGGGAGCATTTTAGAAAAAATAACCAGCCATGGGGAAATAGATGCAGGTGTCTGGCAGGTAGGTTACGCATGCATGCATCTAAATGATGCTAGAAAGCCTGCCTTAGGAGGAAATGATCTTAATTCCTCCATATGTCGAAGGTGTTATAAATTGACCATAAAATACTTAGTTACAAGAAATGTCCTGATTCTTAATGCACTATTCTCGTCTCAGAAAATATAAATCATACAAAACAAGGAAATCTTCAAAAGCACAGTATCATACCTTCTTTGTATTTTATTACAGAGAATTTTGCTTTCTCTTAAATCTAAATAATTGGCCTTTCTTTGTTTGTTAAATAGAGAACCTTCCTAAGCCTCCCATAGCAACCTGAGTTTCCTGAAATTGAACCTATTGCATTAATACTAAGGAACTATTTGTTTACTTTTCCCACTTGATTCTAAAGGGCAGCACCTTTGTCTATCCTGTTCACTGTACCTTTAGCCTAGCACAGCCCATGGGAGAAATGGAAATTATAACAAGGAAACTAAGACAGGGACTTTAATCTGCTTTGTAAACTATCAGTGGAGTGATAGGTTCACAGGAGTTGGAAACTTATGTAAATTAGAAGCACTCAGATTTTAGCAACAGGTACTGGCTTTCATGGTCTCTCCAGCCCTAAGCCCTGCTCTTTTCCTGTCTTGAAGGGAATAAATGATTAAAGAGAAGAACCCACTCAGATATCTTATAGCCAAGTAATACTAGGCACCAAGTAACTAGGAAGGAAATTGGGATTTTAGCCAAAGTTAGCCAACTGGTGAGTATTTAGCATCTATGTCAAACCAGGTATTATGGCCTTAGGTGATGCTGGGGACAAAGATTGAGTGCAAGAATTTTTGACCCCTAGGAACTTTATAGTGTCAGAGGGATTCTTTGGATCATACAGGAGGGGTCTATGGGTAAGAATAAGCATATATAGTATACCAAGGATTATTCATAGCAGTCACAACAGATGTTTAACAAGTAACCTTTTAAGTATGCTTCTTAGCACCATATGTGTATGAACTTACTTGACTCTCATAACAAATCTCTGTGCTGGTGCTATTATTTTTCCTTTATATATAAAAAAATTGAGATTTAGAAAGGCAACTTGTGCCTGGAAACCACCATACAGTTGTCTGCTTTTATGAGCTTCACTTTTTCAGAATCCATAATTAAGTGAGATCATTCAATATTTATCTTTCTGTACCTGCAGGAAGTTTTCAGTTTAATTTTGCCTCTTTGAGAGTATTCTACTTCTCAGTTTCCTACAGTAAGCATTTATGATTTTAAGTATCAGAAAAGAGCTCATTCTTAAAGAGCACAGACAGGGGAAAGACATAGATTTAGTAAATGTTGAACTCAGACTGAGAGGGGACAAAAAGGCCTCATCTCTGATGTTAGCCATTATACTATGTCTCCAAAAAAATGGAATACTTAAAAATGAGATCATATCTCAATATTTAGTAATAAGAGAAAGTTTTACTTATTAAGAAGCAACAACATGAAGTAAGTCTTTTCTTTTTTCTTTTTCCTTCCCAGCAGAGCAAATGTGCCACAGTGATTATGTTCTTTACATATCAGGGTCAGGGTGTTAACCAATTTCTGCAGGTCTGTTGGACTCCAGATCCTGTTGGTTAACATGCTGTGCTCCTACCCTTCCCATTGTAGAGTAATCTCCAAAACACTGGAAAACTATACTTTCATTGTTAAATGGCAAGGTGAGGAGGGCAACCTGAAGAGCTCTGGGGAATAAGACCAGGATGGTAGGCAGAGATACTCTTTGCATTTTCAGAACCTGATAAAGTCTTTGGGCTCTCAGTGGAAAGGAGGAGGGGAAGCCCAGGCATCTAGGAGGTGTGAGCTACAAGGGAGGAACACAGATTAGCTGTGTTTTCCTGCTGGAGCTATATGCAGCACACCAGCCAGCTCCTTTTCCAATCTCCTCATTATTAGTTAATCCAATGATCATATTTTGTTAATCCTCTCATAAATAAAATATTATACATATCGAAGACATCCTTGAGAGTGATGACAACAAGCTAGAATTGAGGACAACAATAATGGGGTTTTTTTTAGATACTGTATTTACAATTATTGCCAGTTACCAATACTTAAAGAGTCCAAAAAGTCAGCAGGGCTGTTTGGGGCCTGATATTTTGCACAGTCCCTGGAACACAGCTCATTATTGTGACTTTTTTTTTTTTTCAGGGTTTCTGTTTATAGTACTTGGCAGAAAAGTAAAATGATTTTACAGAAACCTTAATTGTACTGTACTATAGCTGTTACTGTTTTATTAAATAATTGGTAGTAAAGACTAACTTGCATTTCTGTATTTCCCTTCTCTCTTCCTCTTCATTTTCCCTCACTTCTCATCAAGTTTAACTAAGTGGCTAAGAGCGCAGGTTTGAAGTTGGATGGATACAAGGAGCAAAATACAGTCTGCGTCTGTTTACAGAGTGTGGGAGCTGGGGAGAGTCTGTCCCCCTCATCCTTACTTCAGTCTTCCCCACTTCAACAGGGTAGTTGCGAGGATAAAATGAGATCACACAAATAAAGTAGCTAGCAAAATGCCTTTTATCTCTCAAGTGCTTACTAAATTTTAGAAAGGAAGAAAAAAACTGAAAACAAGACAATAGCAACAACAAATTAGTGTGCTTGGGCTGACAAGAATTTGCGGGCAGCATGGGTATGTCCCTTGAAATAGTTTTGACTTTCCTCTAAGGAAAGTTCATTGTCTTACAATGGAGTCGAACTGGTTTTTCTATCTATATTGCTGGCCACAGCTTTTCTTCTTCATCCCAAAGTTAGAACTATAAATTTTTCCCAGTGAGTTGATGCTTAAGGTGAGGTCCAAGGATGCTTTCCCCATTTTTCTGCTGGAAAACCACCTTTTGTGGAGATTTTTGATAGATTGCAGGGATATTTATGACTCAGGCCTCCTGGCAAAGACCCTGATGCTGACTCATTCATTACCTGAGAGAGAGAAAGAAGAGGCAGTTGAAATCATCATTCATTTATTCTGCCTCTCAGTCATGGGGAGAGGTCAAAGCTAAGCCACTCAGTGTAGGCTGAATATGAGAATCAGAATTTCAATAGCATCTTTTTGACCACCAGAGAAAAATGCATTTCTAACAAACAGATACTCATAAAATTCCTTGCAAGTCTTCCTTAATATAAGAGCTGCAGCATTGCTAAATGACCACATCCCATTGGATGCCTCAGGCTCCAAACACACAGAAACTATCATTTCCCCACAGAGCAAGAGAAAACCAAGTGACATTTGATGGAAAGGCAGGATGGACAAAAATAGAACAGTGGCATATTGTGGAATTTCCAGTGACTTTGGCCTTGAAATTAAGAATAAAGAGCACCTTAGAGTAGTAAAAGAAGAAGAATAAAAAGATATTATCATAAAATAATAAGGAGATATTATTGCCACAAATAATAATAGCATAAGATCATTACTATCACACAATGATCACAAATAGAACATCAATAGAATTCACTGAACACAAACTTAGGAATATACAAATCAGTAAAGGAAGAAATACTAAGAGCTAACAATTGTTTGAATACTTTGGTCAAGGAGTGGAGCACAAACTCTAAATGCATTTTTTCATTCATCACACAAACAATTGTACAAGAGAAGTATACTTCTGTACTTCTACATTCAGTTTATAGCTGGGGATCTCCAGACTGAGAGAGGTGAAATATCTCATTCAAGAGTACACAGCTGAGTAGATTGATTCTAAAGCCCATCTGGCACATTCTTTCATTCAATTCACAAATAATATTACTATACAAGAGACGTACACTTTCATACTTCTGCATACAGTCTATAGGGGGGAAAATCCAGGCTGAAGGAAGTTAAATATCTCACTGGAGAGCACACATTTAACTGAGAAGACTGACTCTAAAGTTCATCTTCTGCTATTGCTGCTTCAGCAAAGAACAGTTGCATTGAAAATAATGCTATCCATTGCTCATAAATTACTGATATTCATTGTAAAAAATTATTTTTAAACACTGAACATAACCCTCGGCTCTAGATATAGGATAGGTGTGAAATTTGGGGTTAAACGTGGAACTCTGGACCACCGTGGGCTCTTAACATCCCTTCCTTTACAAATGTCAATCAGTGGAGGTGACGGGGCCACCGTCTGTGGGCTCACAGTCAACTCTAGACAGTCGAAGGGTACACTCAGTGGAAGCCACATGGGGACATGGGGCAAGAGTCACAGAATTTCTAACACATAAGGCTGGGAATCCAAGAGCAAGGCTTTTCCTGAACTACTAAAGATTACCTGAGGCTGCTGTCAACAGAAATATTTCGTAAGATATGAAATTAATGGGGGAGGAGCTTATTTCTACCTTCAACGCAATAGATTCCTTCAGTAGAGCTACTACATTTGACCCACATTTTAAGTAAATAAGATCTGTAATTGTAAATAAATAAATTCTAAATTCATTTTTAAAATGGTTAAGAGCTACCCATAAACATTAGGCTTTCAGCAGGAAGCATGCAGCCTAATAAAAGACCTAAGATTAGAGATAAGATGACAGGATACTGAGATCCTGTATTACTGTTGTTCTGTCTATGCTTGGATCATCCTCTCTCGAGAAAGCCTAGAGTCAGCATCCAGATTAAGAAGGGCATGGGTAGTTTGGAGGGAGAAAAAGTAAACACACACACACACACACACAAACACACCTGCACGCAGCATATTATTTAGTAGTATATGCTATATGTAATTACTATCATGGGTGAATTCTGCTTGTTAATACCTTGCCTTAAGGCCTTTACAATGTAACATTGGTTAGTACTGATCTTCTGTGTTGAATTTTAGACTGAATAACGATACCAAATAATAAAGGTCATAGTGGTGGTAGTGATAGTAGTAGTACTGAGCACAGTCGTAAAAATAGCTACCATGTACCCAGTTTTTTAGGCACTGTTTTGTTTTAGTTCCTGCCCCCAACCATCTTTTTTGTTTGGGAGCAGTTGTTCTACCACTGAGATGTACTCCCATTCCCTCTAGGCACTGTTTTAAATGTTTTACATATGTTATCTCATACAAATGGTTGTGAAGGTTAAAAAAAAAAGGCACTTTTATAATCCTGTTTTTGTAGAAGGAGGAACTGTGTTAAATGTCCCATGTATAGTATCTCATTCAATTTTCAGAGTTATCGGTGTACTTTATTATTCCTTTTTTACAGATGCAGAAAACGAGGCAAAGACTGGCTATTTGATCATAGTCTCACAGCTTATACAATAGATTAAAGTACTAGACTTCTTTATTAGGTTCGTTTAATTGTAAGGCTCAAGTGAACATTGCACATCTGGTACCAGCATTTCCCTTATTCTGGACACAACATAGATCCTCCCCAGTACTCTTTTTCCTACTTTGTCTGCCATAGTTTGATGGACATGTGACATATCTCACCTTCCTTAGCTGCCAAAGTGGATAAAATCAATGCCTACCTCAAAAGGCTGATGTGACAACTGAAATCCTGTAACATATGGAAAGGGTCTGCATGGCACCTCCAATATAAAGACCTGAGATCCATTTTTGGGATTTGATCACTGCTTTTCCTACCCTATCCTCTCTCTGCCAGTGGCATTTTCTCCCAGGGCCCTAAAGGAAGCAGAGGGTGAACTTCCCAGGAGTAGAAGTTGAAGGGCCAAGGGTTAATGCATAGAAGAGGAACTGAGCCACAGAGAGGCAAAGGATCAGGGGAATTGCTTTGGATCTTATTGCTAGGAGCCACTATCTTTTTTATTATTTGTATAAATCACTTGGCTTTGAAGACACCACAGGCCAAGCCTCTGAGTGTGCCAATGAAAATAAATTGGGTAACACAATAAATAATGGTAAAACCAGGCTGCCAAATGAAGAAGGATTTAGATCATTCAAATCCTAGGCTATGAGTTGTCAAATCCAGTTTAATACTGATAAGTGCAGGATAATAACTCTTAGCAAATAGTCCCCTCCCCACAGCTCCTCCATCCCCCGGAAGCCTTCCAGCTCCTGTGCCCATCCCTTGCAAACAGAAAGAGAACCCTGAAGGGATTTGAAATATGAAAAAGGATGGAATATACTGACCAGAAATGAGCCTGAGTTATTATATAATAATCCTAGCTGCCTCAGTTGGGTTTAGAGTAAATATGAAGAGCTAATAGAATGCAGTAAGGTTCAATTAGCTGCAAAAGAGAGTCTAAATCATAGCAGGTCTTATATTATTAAATCGGATTGGGAAAAGAGCATGACAGTTGGGTAGAATGGAAAAATGGAAATGATTAGGGAAACATAAAGTTATGAACATTGCTTGGGCACCTATGAAATGGTCTGAAGATGGAGTCAATGCAGAGGGACCCTTGTCAAGACAAAAACAACGTACTCATCAATGGCCCATTTTTAATAGCTGTGGTTGTTCTTGCAAGACTCACACCCACACTCAGAGACCTGGCCTAGAAGACAGAGAAGCAAGATTCTACCTGATAACCCTGGAATGTCCAGTGATCAGTCACTCTTGATATAATGCTGGGTTATTTCATTCTTTCAACAAATGATTACTGAACAACAAATATGTTCCTGGCAATGTTCTAGATCTGAGGATATAACATACTATATTGAACAAAACAGATCGTCAAGGTGACGGTAACAACTGAGCATTTATATTGTGCCTTACAAGCATTTGATTCTTCAATCCTTACACTCTTAAAATTACTGTTAGTACCATCATTTTACAATCAAGTAAACTGAAGCTCAGAAAAATAAGTAACTTGTCCAAGATTAAGAGAGAAGGAATGGTGCTAACATCTGGTCCCCATCTTCCATAGTCCTTCTGCTTTCCATTAGCTCCAAATGGAGAAGCAAACCATAGCAGCCACCCTGCGAAGTGTGAACCCCTCTACCAGCTTCCCCCATGGCCCTGGCACCACTCTTCCTCGGGACGTATATGTTATGTAAGTACATTTTCCACCAACATTAGAACTATGGTGAGTTAGAATATTCTGACTTTGGTATAGTCTGGATTCGCTATTAACATCACCATAGGGTATGAAACCAGGATTCCAGGTTTGTGCTTTCATTCCAGCTTGGTTATTACCTAGTGGTGCCTACTTCTGATCACATTTGGGTTCTCCAGTGGGTTCTTTTTAGACCCAGTAACTTCCTTGTATTCTGTAGCCTCACATTGTCTAATAGAAGTAATGCGGATCGTATACATAGTCTTAAATTTTCTAGTAGTAATATTAAAAAATGAAATGCGTAAAATTTAATAGTTTATTTAACCAAACTTAATAAAATAGTAACAGCTCAGTATGTAAAAATATTAAAAATTATTTTTACTGTCTTTTTTCATCCTAAGCCTTCAAATCCTGACATGTATTTTACATGTATAGAACATCTGAATTTGGACTAGCCACATTTCAAGTGCTCAACAGCAAATGGACAGTGAGTTTGAGCTATACTTGTTTGTGTTTATCAACTTGTCCTGACAAGATTTTTATAAGCTGTGCCTTCCAGTGGCATTTATTGATGGTTTACTTCATGCCAAGACTTGTACTGGGCATTTTCATGCATATCACACTTCATCTTCCCAGCAGTTTTCCAAGAAAACATTGTTGGCAACATAACACAGATAAATAAACTGCAGACAGTGAATTTGGGCTCTCCATAGGGTTTATTTATTTATTTTGCACTGGGAATTGAACTCAGGACCTTGTACTTGCCAGGCAGGTGCTATACCACTGAGCTATATCCCCAGCATAGGGTATATTTAGTTTTACTCCCTTAACACCTACCACATTGTCTGGAAGAGAGCATGATTCAGTTTATGGAGTGAATGCTTCGTTATTTATCTTGCAGGGTAAGTGGGATTTGAGTTAAGTATGCTTGATTTCAAAGCTTGTATTCTTTCATCTATGCCACTTTTTATTTTCCTTTATTTTTGCCAATTATTATAGGGCTGTCATAGCCCCTAAGGCAATGTACCATGATTCCCCAATGCTTATTAAGTATGCAGGCCTTTTGTTCTAATAAAATAAATTATCAATGAAATCTCCTTATCTGGTTGTTATATTTATTGGCAACTACCATTTCTTTGACTGTGTTTGTTTAACAAAGAAATTTTACATGCCTACTTTGACCTAGGGGCTGTGCTCAACTTTGAATATAAGGATCATCAAAACATGATCCTTACCCTCAGACTGGCTGGAAAACACATTAGTCAGCTTTCTTGTTCCTGGAAAATATCTAACACTCACAATTTAAAGGAGGAAAGAATTAATTTTGCTCAAGTTTCAGAGGATTCAGTCCATGGTAGCCCGGCTCCAAGACAGGAATATCATGGTGGAAGGGCACAGTGGAAGACAGCTGCTAATGTCATGGTGGCTAGGAACAAAACTGGAGAGGAAAGGTCTAGGTAGCAGATAATACGATGGGAACATGAAGAACCAGAGCTGCAAAAAGGGAGGAAACATGTCCAGGGGGCACTAGGCAACTGAGTGTGAGGTTCGTGATGAAGGTTTTCTTGGATGAAAGGAAGAAAAAAAAAGTTAAAGATTATGGATATGGGAAGGGATTCTAGTCATGGAGGTAGAGGGGAAAAGGGAGGAGGGAAAAGGAATGAAAAAAGAATTAAGATGTGTTATGTACCTGTCCTCAGTCAAAAAATAGGAAACAAATGAACAGACACTTCTCAAAGGAAATACAAATTGCTAATAAATACCTGAAAAAAATGTTCAACGTCTCTGGCAAATTGTAACAACACTGGCCATCATCAAGAACTCAAAATCCAGCAATTGTTGACAAGGCTGTGGGGAAAATGGAACCCTTCTGTATCGTCGATGGGAATGTAAAATAGCGTACAACCACTAGGCAAATTAGTATGGTGATGCTCAAAAAACTAAAAATAGAAATTTCCATTCAATCCAACTATCTTTGTAGATACCATCGTGTTATATTTTCAAATTATGTTTCACATACTGTGAAGCTCACAGCCATCAAAAGAACACATTGAATGCAGATTCCCAGGCTCTTTCTGAACTCTGAATCAGATGCTTTAGGAAAATGATGTTGCAATGCATTTTCTTTAAGAACTCCCCAGGAATTCCTATGCTTACCACAGAGATTTTGAAAATCCCTGGTTGATGAGGAAAAGCACACTTCACAAGGAAGGTTCAAAACCAGCAGAGACCCTTTCTTCTCCGTATGTTCATACCTTAGACACTAAGAGAATAGGTGAGTTTAATACAGGGTCATAACTTAATGAAAGTGATTTTTTATCTTCTAAAACATTTTATACACTTAAAAATGTACTTATTATCTGAATTTGGACATGCTGATGACAGGGGAAGGGAGCAGTGTATATAATGACCTCATGGGTATGACTGAAAGATACAGTGAATGTTCAAAACTGAAAAAAATTTACTGTGGTAAAAGACACATTACCATTAATCCCCATGAAAATACTTCTCACTTCAAGCACATTTATCCCAATGTTCTTGATACTTTCTGAAGCAGTTCTGGAAGTCTTCCTTTATGAGTATCTTTAGTTGAGTTGTTATAACTGCCTCAATATCTTGAATAGATACAAAATATTTACCTTTCATGGTCATTTTGACTTTGGGTAAGAGCCGTAAATCACACAGTGCCAGGTCCAGTGAATAAGGTGGTCGAGGACTTTTCTTTTGGTACTAGCCCTCGAACTCAGGACCCCATGCTTACACTGTGCCATTGGCATGCACTGTGCCATTGGCATTCACTGTGCCATTGAGCTATATCCCAGCCCCAAGGTCATTGTTTTTATGAACCTACCTTTCCATTGTATGGTGTAGCATTCACCATATTTTTTAAATCATATTTCATAAAGACACTCATACGGAATGATTAATTCCACATCTCCTTCAGAAAGTGGAAAATGATGGAAACGATGCGATAAGTGTGTTCTAATGAGGGACAGTAAGTATTTTGAAGGGGATTACTGGCAATGTGTCTTATACTGTAATGCAAATTTTTAATGTAAAACATTTACTATGTATTTTGTTCATATTTCCATCCAAATCCAACCTTTCTGGGAGAGTGAAAGCCGCTCTACAGACAGCACGGCATATTTTCTCTTGGACACTCAAGTATTTTTCCCTTTCTTTCCCCTTGTAGAATGCAGGCTAGACTCAATAGCCAGGGGTAAAAACAACTGTGTTGGGGCTTCCTCTCTCGGGAGGTGGTACTCAGTCCTCAGTTCTGAGGATCATATCATAAGAACATAGAGCCGCTATTTACCAAGTTTAGTAGTGCTGCTTACTCTCACCTCTCCTGGGAAGCTGCGTTCCAATGACTGTAGGTCATCTAACTTTTAATTCATTCTATGATGTCATATTTGATACACTCTTGTATGTTATTCTAAATTCTTTTTGAAACAGTAGAGTAAAAAAGTATCCTGGGTCAATGATTCTCTTTTGACAAATCGATATCAGCCTAGTTTTCAAATATGGATGGGTAGACTAAATGCTGTTTCTATGCTTCTGGTTATGAAATTACTCTCTCTCTCTCTCTCTCTCTCTCTCTCTCTTTCTCTTTCTCTCTCCCTGTGTGTGTGTGTGTGTGTGTGTAGGGAGAGATGCTTGTGAAGAAAGAATCACTGATGAGTCTTCATGGAGGTAATAGGATTTTCTTAATCGAGCCCATTAGACTATCTTTTTGTAATTATCTGTGGGGCCGATCTGTTCATGTAATGGGCTCTGGAGGAATCAAATTTTCACATTCTTACAGAGGAAACTGTGTTTATGTCAGAAGAAAACAGTTTTGAGGAATTACTAGCTAACGATCTCAACAACAGCTGAGGGGACTTTGCTGTGCTACTGTAAGACACTGTTGAATTTGGGGCTTTATTGCTCCAAAAGGTATTTCTTTTTTTCACGGGCTGTTTAATAAATCTAAAATGTGTGTGAAGTCAATGGCACAGGGCACTCCATACCATCTGGTGAGGTTGGGCAGGCTGCTACCTGTTTGCTCACTCTGTGGAAGGATACAGAGTCCTGAGGCTGGAGAAACTGACAAAACTCTGGATGACTTTGGGCGTAACTATAACCAGCTCTCTTGCTCCTTTGGATTGGGGTGGCCAATTTTCCCAATTCCCCTTACCTGGATAATTAATACCTTCACATTGTGGACATGTACAACAATTTTTCAGTCAGTGCTCCGTGAAGATATTCATGTTATGTAATGGTATTCTCATTTCTTCAGGTTTTTTTTTTTGGCAAATTATTAATATGTGTAGGATACAGGTAATTGATAATGATATAAAAATCATGAAATGCTAGGAATTAAGCAATTAAGAATAATGATTGAATAATGATAATAAATAATAAATGATAGTAGTTATCCCCAAATTTATGTGGTGCAGTTTTAATCACCAGGGCATTGGAATGGGATCTGATTTGGAACATGGTCACCACGGATGTGATTAGTTAAGATGAGGTCATTAGTGTGGGTCCTAATCAAATATGGCTAGTGTCTTTATATAAAGGCAAAATTGGGACAAGAGACAGACATGCACAAAGAGGGAACACCACCTGGACACAGAGAGATGGTAACACACGTATGACGCCAGAAGTCAGGAGAGAAGCACAGAACAGTTTCTCTGTTACAGCCTTCAGAAGGGACTAACAAGGTCAGCACCTTGACCTTGGACTTCTCTTTTCTACAACTGTGAGACTATAAATTTCTGTTTAAGTCATCCAATTTGTGGTCTGTTATTATGGCAACCCTAGCAAATGAATATAATAATATAAGTCAGGTTTTATGTTCAACATTTTGCTTATACCATTTCATCTTCTTTAACAATAGGCTTTTGGTCTGAAGACTAATATCAATTATTAACTGGTAGGGAGTGAATGGCTGGGTGGGTAGGAGAAGAATTTCTTTTTTTCTCTTTTCATCATCAAAAATGGATTGAAATAGAGATTTCAGCATATGCTGACCTGTAGGACTTGGGTTGTGATGGTGTAATCATATATCCCCTTACTATGTAGCTTTGCCAAAAATTTGTAAAACTACCTGAGCCTAAGGTAAAGCATCATATTTGGGACTTCTCTGCACTTGTGGTACACCCAACATTCCCTTTTTAAGAGGAGGAAAAGGTGAGATGGCTCCTATACTCCTAATGAGAGGGAAGTGATATATATATATATATATTTTTTTTTTTTTAAACTTCTGGACTGAATGTCTCTCCCTTCCTCTACAAACCTGAAGTAATTCAAATTTCTCAAGCACTGCAACTCTATCATGCTTCACTTTTTTATCATCATGCTTTAATTTTTCATTATCATTTCCCTTTAGATTCTGTTTAGAACTTGTTTTAATTCCCTCTCCTGTCAAGTTGGTTTTCCCCAAGCCTCCTTTTCGACAGGCCCATTGCCATACAAGGAAGAACACAGGCAAAAGTCAAAAGGAAAATGAACTGATACGCCAAGCCATAAGTTAAAATGTGTCCCAAATATGATGGTCACAAAATCTTTGAGCAAATATTGCTGCCAATCAATCTGCCTCCACAGTGAGTGGTTTGCAGGCAGGATTATCAAGATTAAAACTAGGACCAATGACGTGCAAAAGTGGGCCCAACTGACCTTATTGATTCTTCCCCACTGAGAAAGAATCACAGGTTAGCAGGCAGAAATCAATTCAACTGCATTAAGTTAAGCCAAGTGTAGATTTATTCATACCATGCCTGGAAATCACTTTCTAAAGGGGCCAAAAAAATTAACTCTAGATAAATATACATGCTGGTTTATAAATGCTTACATAGGTACCTGTTTCTTTTTTCCTCTTTATATTATTTTAAAATCTGAAATAAAATGGAACAGAACACAAACTGTTCCTACCTTTCCTTTTCCCCTCCCCTCCCCACTTTGGTTCTCTGTGTGTGTTTTAATCAGTACGTGTTTGTGATATGTAATGATTATATTCATTGTGGGTAGTTGATACACATATATGACACATCTTAATTCTTTTAATGCCGCCTTCTCCTCCCCACTCCATCTCTTGGTCCCCTGCCCATTTGCCAAAGATCTGTCTCCTTGTTCTGTGTGTGGACTTGGCTAATTCAGTTGCACCCAGATTTCAGGATGTAGTGATAGAGCAGGCACACATATTTCTGCAACCAAGGAAGCAAGGGAAGCCATTTACTCTTAAGGGAATCATCGTTTTTGGCTTTTTAGATTAAGGGGAGCTGGCCCTTAGGCTTCAGTGCACCACGGGGAACAGAGAATTCATTTCTTTCCTCCTCCAGTGAGAACACACAGACTGGGACTAAAGAGAGCTTTCAGAATGAACAATGGGTGGAAAACCCTGCTTTTCCAGCAGTGAGAAATGGGAAATTCCACCCCTATCCTCCCATGTGTCACTAGGGAACCATCCTGCCCGCTCCATCAGTACCGGGACATGAGCCAGGCAATCATTTGTACTCAGGGACTCAGCCTTAACCTAAAAAAAAATCACCAGAAGAGCCAAAAGGGGGCTCCTCCTCATTCCTCATCTCTAAGCAACAAAGAGCAACACATTTTCCTGCAAGAAATTATTTGTGGTTCTCATTGAAAATAGCTCAGAGCTTGTTTTTCTTTTAGGCAGACTGTCACTACTTCTAAGCCTCCCTCGCCTGCAAAGATGAGGATCCTCTGCCCCGATGGTCACCTGCGACCACTGAGGCATTTTAATGCATTGCTGGGCTTCCAGTAGGTGGCCCATGAGCCAAGAGAATCATCTCTATGAAACACACATCGTCAGTCAGCACCACAGAGATCAGGCTGTTAAGAGACCAAGGGCCACATTTACATTTAGTTGTAATTATAAAAGGTCCATTCCCAACTCCATGGGAAAAAAGATCATTGGCCCAAATCATTCAGTTCTCAACACTGGCCACTGAGGCAACAGGAGACATTTGTGTCTCAGCAGCCCAGTGTCAGTCGCCCTGCTTCACTGGCTCACAACTCAAAAAGGAAGGGAGGGAGGGCGGAAGGGAGGGAGGGAGGAAAGAGAGAGGGAGAGAAGGAGAGAGGGACAAAAGTGAGAGAGTGGGAGACAGAGGCAGAGGTAGACAGGCAGACCAGCAGATGGACTGACCAATCCAATTGAGGTGGAATGGAATGATATGGTAATGAACACTGGATAAAAATCAGCAGGCTGGAGTTATTATCCTCGTTCTGCCACTCAGCTACCCAGTGCCTTGAGCTGGTGGTATGACCATACCAGAACCATGGCTTTCTTAAGTATAAAATCAGAAGCAGAATTTTACCCAATATTTCAAGGCTTTGAGTTTTTTTTTTGTCCAAAAAAATAGAATAAGGACAATATTATTTTCAGGACTATTATAGAAGATAGTATAAGAAAATAAATACAATAGCATTTTGTAAGCTATTAAATGATACATATACTAACTACTGCCATAGAGACAAGAGAAGATTCTTCAAGGACTGTATTTTTTTTTTTCATGAGCAGTTTGGCACACTTATTAGAGTTCTCTAAACTCTTGAAGTTACTGCATCTCTTTGAATTTTGCTTCCTCCATCTAAACTTCTGTCTTTCTATAGGATAGTAAAATGGAGTAAAAAGAAGTGTGAATGTGCTTGAAACCCACAGATTGTACTAGAAATGGAAGCAATGATCATATAGAGAACTCATTTTGACTTTTGGCATTATGATACACACACTGTTAGTTCTTGGCTCTTTGACAGGTTTTAATTGGTCTGGCTATGGAGACCGTATAGAGCTATTACATGCTACACCTGTGATGGCCATGCAGCGTGCTAATCAAGACAATTAGGTTGGAGACACAGAGAACAGCTTCTCACCACTGTGCAAAATCCTCCTCACTTTGAGAGGGAAGTTAGCAGCTGCTTTATGGTCTCTCATCTCACTCTCTTGGAAAGAGGTCCCAGTTAGATACACAACATCTATGAAGAAATACTAGCTTTGACTTTGAAATAGTTTATGGCTTAGGATTAAACAAAAAGTCATGTATACCAAACACTGGATAAAATAGTTACTTGGTGGCAGCCAGACTCAAGAGCAAGAAAGTTGATCTTTTTAAAATATATTCCAGAGAAAAAGGAACAGGAGGATGAGCATATCAATTTAGCTCTCTGAGTATTTATTCTTCAGCCTGTAAAAGCAAAAGAGAATGAAGCTTCTGGGACAAAATGACTATTCCTAAATTTCTCACTGAAACTACCAAATCTCTCAGAATTTTCTTCTTTGCCACATCTTCTGTCCCCCAATATTCCCATCTCTTCTAGGAAGTAGACTAGTATATTCTGTTGTTTGGATTTCTTTTCACCCTTGGGCAAAACAGACTGAAGAAGTGATGAGAAGGGGGAACATATAAACAGTGGCTACATGACAATCATAATGTTCTGCAGTTAATCCTGTGAGATAAAGGTGCTCTGGGGATGTTTAAAGCCCATCAGGAGCTATGGCTTGGGAATTGCAACCTAACAAGTTTGCATGGCACAGTATGGTGACAGACTCAGGTCTCTGGACTTCATCTTTTTTACATAATCCATGGAAGAAGCGTTATTTAAGGACTATTGTCCAGGCCTAGTTTATTTCTAAGACCTCAGAATCTACCATAGCACTGGTGACCTTAATATGAAATTTAAATCTGAGAAGAGGAAGTTCTCAAATTATTCAGTGTCTTCAGTATATCAAAAACTAAAGGGGGAAGCATCTCATTCTCACTCATCCTTTCTGCTATCACTGAGTCAGAGGAAAGGGCTCTTGTTACCTAAAGGTGAGCAGTTTGGTTGTAAGATTATCTTGGACACATTGGCATATACAGCAACTGGGAAATCATTCCAGTTGGTAAGACCCTGGTAGAGTGCCTTTTGGTCCGGATCTACTTTGTTCTGTCCCAAAAGAGGTCAAAATGAACCATTTATATCTATGGTTCCCAATCTATGTGCCAAGGCAGTCAAAGGTATTGTGGGAAACTTACAGGAGGATTGTAGGGTGTTTTAAATTTTGAAGGAAGGCTGTGGGTGTAGCTTGGTGGTAGAAGATTTTCCCAGTGAGCACTTCGGGGTTTTAGCTCTAGAAAAAAATTGAGGAAATAACAAGGATTTTTAACATCTCCCAGATAATTTGAGAACTACTAGCATGAAGAAACTCATTGCTTTAGCATTAGTGTGCAGTATATTAACAGTAATGCATCCTTGCAAAGCTAGGTTCCTGGCAGTCCATATAATTAAAAACACATATTGCATTGAAATCAATGTGGAACATATAATAAGAGTGGCAGTATCCAACTGATTCCAAGGTGTGAGAAGAGGTGCAGAGTCTAGTAGATGAACATATTTCATTGTAAGTAAATGTAATCAAGAATTAAATAAAAATATTTTAAAATTTATGTGTACTATTTCTCTCCTTCCCCAAAAGTTATTGAACTATTAGGGCACACCTACTAAGCAGTTTGGACCTATCTAAAAAGAACTGTTATAAATTTCTCTTGACCCAGGAAGATTGGAGAAAATGTTTCTGTAATAGTAAGCATGCTGTGAATGGAGGCAGTCTGGGAACCTGGGATTGGTGCCAATCCAGGCTGGCTCTACATTATCCTGCACTGGATTCTCCGCTTGCTACAGGAGCAGCAGCAACATCAGCACACAATCATTTAGCTTCTAACAACCTACACACGGGACAGCTCAGAAGCTGTATAACTGCATGACCTTGTTTAATCTCCAAAGCCATGTGAACGTGAGACTTTCAAGATCTCCATTTTTTAGATGAGGAAGTAGTGGCTCGAAGAGACTAATACACTGATCAGGGTCCATTAACTAGTAAGTGGCAGAACAGGGATATAAAACCGAGGCTGTCTGATTTACTCAAACTTTAAGGAATGGCTCCCCCTCCATTGTGTTTTTTTTTTTTTTGGGGTGTGTATGTTGAACTTTTAATTTTGAGGTAATTGTAAATTCACATACAGTTGTAAGAAATAACAAAGAGTTACTACATATCCTTTCCCCTGTTGTCTTTAATGATAACATCTTGAAAACTATTAAGACTGTATCACAACCAGTACATTGACACTGATCAAGCAAAGATACAGAACATCTTGATCACTACAAAAATCTCTTGTGGTCCCTTTCACAGCAGTGTCCATTTCCCTCCAGCTCTCATTCTCTTCTTAATGCCTAGCAACCACTAATCACTTCTCTATTTCTATAATTTTGTCATTTCAAGAATGTCACAGAAATGGAGAACAGGTTCATGGTTGCCAAGGGTTAAGGAGAGGTACATCAGAAAGTATACAAGCTTTGGGTATTGGCTTTTCTTCACTCAACAGAATTTTTTTTTGGAGATTAATTCAGATTGTTGTAGGCACCATTTTTTTTTTAAATTTCCGAGTATTATTCAGTGGGATGGACGTACCACAATTTGTTTAGCTAGTCATCCATTTAAAGATACTTGGGCTGTTTTTAGTTTTTGGCAATTATGAAAAATGGTGCTACAAATATTGTGAGCGAATTTCTATGTAGGTTTTTGTGTGAGCATAAGTTTTTATTTTTCCCAAGATAAATGCATAAGGAGTACCAGTCTTGGTCATGTGGTTTGTTATTTAAAGACACTGCCAATTTTTTTCTTTCAGGATGTCTGTGTGGTTACATTCTTTCCAACATCATATGAGTGCACTCCGGCGTTTGGTGTTGTCACTGTTTTTTATTTTAATACTGTGGTAAATAAGTCATAGCTCATTGTGGTTTTAATTTGCATTTCCCTAATGGCTAATGATGTTAAATATTTTGGGATGTGATTATTTTTCATCTGTCTACCATCTTTGATGAAATGTCTCTTATGTCTGTTGCCCATTTTCTAATTAGGTTACTATTGTTTAGTGATGAATTTTGAGAGTTCTTTCTGTATCTCATTTCTTCTAGTCTGTAGCCTGTCATTTCATCCTCTAAATAAGGCCTTTTGCTGAGCAAATGGTTTTCATTGTGCTGAGGTTCAATTTATAGATTGTGCATTTGGTGTCAAGTGTAAGCATTCTTTGTCTACATCCTGAAAATTTTCCATTTCATAATTTATAGCTTTCGATTTTACATGTAAGTCTGTGATCCACTTTGGGTTAATTTTTGTTTAAAATATGAGCCTTAGGTTAAGGATAACATTTAACCCATGGGGGTCCAGTTGCTCTAGCACCATTTGTTGACAGGGCTGTCTTCTCTCCATTGGATTGCTCTGTACCTTTGTCAGAAGTCAGTGGGGCATATGTGTGGGGCTCTGCTTCTGGATTCTTTATTCTACTATCTATGCCTCCATCTTTCCATTAATGCTACACAGTCTCAATTACTCTAGATATATAGTAAAATTTGAAATTAGTTAGACTGGTTCTTCCTCTATTATTATTCTCTAAAAACACCCCTCTATTTTAGCCATTCTAGTTCCTTTGAGTTTCCATATACATCTTAGAATAATTTAGACTGTATCTGCAAAGCAATCTTGGTATTTTGATTGAAAAATTGCATTGAATCTGTATTTAAATTTGGGGAGGGTTGACATCTTTGCTGTGCTGAGTCTTATACATTCAACTGCCAAACAACACCACTGTTATTTTAGGGTTAGGATCACAAGTTTAATTGCTCCAAAGGGATTCCATATACCATAGCAAACTGGATATTGAATTATATTTCTATACTATGATTAAACAGTAGCTCAACCAGATATTACATAACAAAGAATATGACCGCAGCAGGGAAATGTAATGGAAGTGAGGGGTATTTTGGTTGACCAGTGGAAACCATGCCCCAATGAATACGGTAGCTGCTACTCAGATCCTTTCTCTCTCTCTCTTTCTCTGTCTCTGTCACTGTCTGTCTGTCTTTTTGAGACAGAGTCTCGACTATGTAGTTTAGGCTGGCCTTGAACTCACTTTGCAAACTAGGCTGGCCTTGATTTTGTAGTGATCCTCCTGCCTCAGCTTTCCAAGTGCTGGGATTACAGGTGTGCATGACCACACCTAGCTTAATTCCTCTCTTAAGATCATATGTGCAGTCTTTGGGAGGCAGAGATAGAACAACTACAAGTTCAAGCCCAGACTGAGCAACTTAGCAAGCAACTGAGTGAGTCCCTGTCGAAATGAAAGGGCTAAGGGCATAGCTTAGTGGGAAGTTCCTGGGTCCAGTGCCTAGTAAGGCAACAAATGAATGAATGAATGAGTAAATAAATAACCAGCCAAACTTTGGGCACAAGCTTGGTGTGGTAGTGCATACTTTTAACCCAGCACTTAGAGGGAGGAGGATCAAACATGGGCACAGGATTGCTATGGCTTATACATTTACAACAGAAGCTAGAAATCGTTTAAAACATGTAAGCGGCAACTTTACCATGAAACAAAAGTGGTCAAACATAACACTTTTGTAGGCTGCAACCAGATAACCATTAGCTTCTTGGTGGTCTCTGAATTAGAGGCAGCAACAAAAGGTACCAAGTTTCAAAGACTTACACTCCAGCTACAATAGACACCACAAAGCAAAGCCACATGCTGTCATCAGAGCAGCTGCCACAGGAGCACGCAGGGAGACCCCTTCCTCTGCTCTGGAAGCTCGGGGGTGGCTCCCGAGGAGCCTAGCAGCATGCACACTAAGAAAGAGCAGACATTTTCCTGCAAATCCAAACTGTGGCATGAGGTGCCCTTGGGAAGTGTAATTCAGCTGATGATTTAATACTTATTATTTAACAATAGATTCTGAAGCAAACACTGTCAGGATGAGAGGGCATACAAAGCTTTACTTCTGGGCATTGCAGAAGGTGATGGGAAGACATTTTATTATTCCTTGTTTCTCCCAGTGTTCTGTCACCTCTTAACAGAAATTACAAAGCAAAAGCTCTCCAGAGAAGTTTCCTGATGCTTTTATAATAAACCGTGAACACCTTATAATGACTTACAAATCCCTGTGTGGTCTTACCTCTGTCTTCTCAGACTCTTTTTTTCTGCAAGTCCTTTCTTCTGTCTTTCTATGTCAAGACTTAAGGGCTTTGCACTCATGTATTCATTCATCCATCCATCCATTCATTCATTCATTCATTCTACTTACTTGAGAAACACTATTTGAGGACCGAGTATTGGGAGTACAATAATAAACAAAGCTGATTCCATTCCTATCCTCATGGATCTGACATTCTAATGGCAAAGACATGCACGCATATATAAAATGCCTACTGCATAAGCTCTAGGAGGAAAAATTGAACAGGATTAAAGTATAGGGACTTATGGTGCTTGCCATCATCGGTAGGGAGTGGGGAAGGCCTCTGGTTAGCACGTGAGCAGAACTTGAATGAAGCAATGGAGCAAATCACAAAAGCCCATAGGAGAAGAGCTCTCTAGAAGGAGGGAACCATAAATACACAAAAACACAAGGAGCAGCGTCATGTTTGTCTTATTTGTGAAGTGGTAAGAAGGCTTAGGGTAGGAGAGTGATGGAAAGCAGGGAGGAGCCAGGGACTGTGGGATGCTGCAGGGCTCTGAGTCTGGATTTACCTCATGTTATGGTTTCTATCTAGATTTCCCCACTCAAAGCTGAATGTGCTCATCAGCAGGGCTGTGGAAAGGTGATTGAATCAAGGGGCACCATAGGTGACTTGCTATTAGGAGGAGAGACCTGGTTGGAAGAGGTAGGTCACAGAGGGCTTGATCTGAAAGGGTATATAGTATCTTCCTCCTAGCATCCTCTATCTCTCTCTGCTTCCTGGCCATCATGGCATGAGCAGCTTTTCCTCTGCCATACCCTTGTGCCACGCTGTCCTGCCTTCGAGTGAGTGGACTATGTGTTAAAAATGTGAGCCAAAATATGTCTACTTCTTTATGTTGTGGGTTTTGGGTATTATGTTTCAGGGACAAAGACAGTGACTAAGACACCTTTGTTGTAAGAAAAGAAGGTGGGGAAGGGTTCTGAGCAGGGCAGTGACATGATCCAAATTACAGAGAGGAGACAATGGGTGGAGACAGTAGAAGCAGAAAAATCCCAATGGAGGTTATTCTAACAGCCCCAGAGAGATGTGGCTTGGACTAGTGTGGCAGCAATAGGGTTGGGGAGATATTTCAAGGGTAGAGGTGATAGGATTGCTCTTGAACTGCACATGGAATGTGGGAAGAAGGAGCCCAAGACGACGACAAAGGCTGTGCACTGAGTGAACAGTACACTTACTGATATTAGAAAAATCTGTACCTCTGACTTCAAAAGGTTGGTTCCTTATCCCAATTCAGGTCTCAGCCCAATGCCTCCTTTTTGGAGAGGTCTTCCCTTATCCTATCAGCAGCACACAGATGGTTTTTCAGGACTTAGAAATATCTGAGATTGCCTTATTCATTTTATTTGACTAGCTGTATAGACTCATCATCTGGATAATCCCGTGGAATGCAAGCCCCAAGAGGATGAGGTCCCTTACCTGCTTAGGTTATTATTGTATGTTTATTTAATTTGGTGCCTGGGTCTTGGGAAATGATCAATAAATATTTGTTGAGTGAGATTTAGAAAGTGTGAAATGAGTTAAGCAAATTTCCAAATTTCATTCATGGGGTCTTTTCAGAGCAATTAGTTAATAGACTAAATACTACTGATGATCTGTGGCAGAGACTGTGCCAATCTCTAGGGAAACAGAAATGCACAGCAAAAGCACCATCTGCATCCCGTGACACCTGCAGCACCCAGTGTAGGCCCAGTGAACACCCTCACCAACATGGATTTCCTCTGTGCTTGGGGTCCCTCAGGAAAGGTACCAGGAGCCCTGAAAACATGTGACCTAGGGATCCAACCAGGTCGGGTGCATAGCCCAGGCTTTTCTGAGCTGAGATCCACAGGAGCAGGCACAGTGGACCACAGGAATCTCTAAGAAGGGAATACGTTGTGACTCTGGGTCCCAGTTTCTATGGAGCTTCTTGTGAGAAGAAACACATTTAACTCTGGCAAAAACTGAACTAGTTCAGTTTCCTTATGCCTCAGGGACCAGGGCTCAGCTGGTTTAAAAACCTGGTCAAAGATAAGCAACACAATTAGGGTTTTGCATTTATCGTGATAGTTCTGTAAAATGGGAACACTACTCATTCAACAGGGCTGCTGTAAAAATGAAAGGTTTAACATCTCTGAAACATTTAGTGTAGTGCTTACTATATGAAAAGTGCTAAATAAATATGACACCTGATAATAAGTATCACTAGATTTCAAACTCTTGAGAGTATTAATCATGTTAATAGTCTTCCTGTACAGTCAGAGACCAAATAGCACAGCCCTGATAGCACTTACAAATAGCACTGACAGGTAACACAGCCTCAATAAACATATGTTGATTGAATGGTGGATGGCACAATGACATACCTTTGTGGATGTGAACAACTATTCTTGGCAAAGGTGGGCACAGTAAATACATGGAGATAAGCTTTGCGTGGCTCAGCTGTCTCAGGATTGGTAGCTACTGTTAGCTACATTATAGAAAAGGGAATTCTTGCCAGCCAGGCACTCTGTAACTTGAATGCAAGAAACCCAGTTGAATCCTCAGTTTTAAACTAAAGATAAAAGGTGCAACCTCTGTGGAAGTCAGTGTGGAGATTCCTCACAAAGCTAGGATTGGAAGTGCCATTTGACCCAGCTATTCCCCTTCTGGGTATCTTCCTGAAAGAACTAAAAATATCTCATCACAGGGATATATGTTCATCTATGTTCATCGCTGCCCAATTCATAATTGCTAGAGCATGGAAGCAGCCTAAATGCCCCTCGACTGAGGAATGGATAAAAAATTGTGGTATTTCTACGTAATGGAATACTACTCAGCTATAAAGAACAACAAACTAGACATTTTTGCCCTCCAATGGATGAATGCTGAGGATATGCTTCTCAGTGAACTGAGTAAGTCACATATATGTGACTATCGTATTGTTGCACTGGTTTGAAGAACTCAAACAAAACCTATGTATATATAAAAATTACTCGGGTCAGTTAGAGAAAAAGAAAATGAGAATGTTTACTATTTGATATTTGGATCCAATTTTGCTTTTTGAATTTCATTTCTTTCTGCTTGAAAAAAATAGGTCTTGAAATCTTTAAAAAAATGAATTGTTTTTCTTTGTAGATGAAGTTTTAGTTTTTGCTGGTGCTTTCAAAATTTTCTCCTTAGACATAAGTTTGTATATGTGTATGCATAGGATGGCTAAAATGATTATACTCCTAAATGTATTGGTTATTGAAAAGGAAGAGTTGATAGTCACATGCTTACATTAATTTTGCATGTCTATATCTGTTAATCTAAACAACCCTTTTGAAGGTAGCAATATGCAATATTGCAACCATTGTCAAATTCCTATCATCTTGCTTTGTAAACCTGTAATATTACTGTTTTGGATTTGTAAAAAAATAAAAATAAAAATAAATAAATCAAACATCAAAAAAAAATCCATACATAGTCTTCATGGGGAAAATCTGAAACTGTAGTTTGTAAATTGAACAGTTTTTTTTTCACAGATCAACTTTATATAAATGCAGAATGATTGTCATTAAATTTATTCTTATGTAGTTTTAACCTGTAATTAATATGTTTGAACTGTATACAAGTCATACATTTGACTCAAATTTTACTGAATGATATCCAAATGCCTGATAGGTAGGCATATATAAATAAAGGTTGTTCTCAGAAAATTTGATTTCTTATCAATAAATAGGAACTTTTCTCTAGCTATGGAAAAAAATAAACTAAAGATAAATTATAAAGTGGGAAGGCCCAGAGAATTCGATGATTTTATGCATCAATAGTACTTGGAATAGGAAGGCACAGCCAAAGGCCAGGAATAACTGCTAGTAAAATGGCATTTTCCTTTGCACTTAAAAACTGCATGTTAGATTTGTGCATGTGACTTCTCAGCTGCTACAATAATACAGGAAGTGGTTCTGAATTAACACTAATCAACCTGACTCTCCAGAGGCACCTGGTACCTGAGAACCTCCAAGTCCTCTGTAAACAGCCATTAAGCCTCTCTGTCTCCTGAGGGATGAGCTCCTGGATTTTTGCTTAAACCAAGCAGTTGTAGGAAAGAAGTTGCAATCAGGAGCAGAGTGGGTATCAGTGGGGATAATTCTCAGGCCCCTTGTAAAGTCAGGCTTGGAAATGGCCAAACTAATCTGCAAGTTCTCAAGATATTTTGCCTGGTAATGCTCTACCTCAGGTCCTCCCAAATGTCAGCTGTGGGATGAATGGATGGTTAAAAATTAGAACAGCCATAGTGAAGGGCAAGTTAGCAGACACTTCACTCAGCAATTCCACTTTGATACATTTTTTGTTAGAGAAATCCAGGTACATGTGCTAAGCAGGCAAAAGCAACCCCCAGCCTCATTGCAATGTTATCTATAGGGGTAAAAATCAGAAAGCAATTTCAAGAGGAAACTAATAAGTAGTGGAATAATAAGGAGCAATTAAAAAGAACAAGGCTGGCCTATATGTGCTATCGTGGAAAGCTAAGGCTGGTTATATACACTTGAAAAAAGTAAATTACAGAACCATGAGTAATGTATGCCGTATGTGGTCATTTAAGAACACATCCACAAAAGCCAGGTGTGGTGGTGCATGCCTGCAATTCCAGCACTTGGGAGCATGAGGCAGGAGGATTGTTGCACATTTGAGGCCAGGCTGGGGTACGCAGTCATTCAAGGATGGCTTGAACTACAAAACTAAAACCCTGTTTAAAAAAAAATTAAAAAACAAGAACAAAAAGATAAACCCACAAATTCATTGATATTTCTTCCTTTAGGAAAAGGATACAAGTTAGCCTACCCTTGAATGTTTACTGTACCACGTAACTCATCTCTAAGAATTAAAATATGACAAATATGACAATGTGCCACTTCCAAGACTGAGTTATAGAGAGACCTTGTGGCTTCTCTCTTCATCTCTTCTCGAGAGGAAACCTGCCAAGAACACTCAAGGATCCCTGTGGAGGGACCCACATGGCAGCTCCTGCCAGTGGCCCAAGAGGGACTGAAGAGCCCAGCCCAGAGCCACAGCAAGCGGTCATAGAAGCATGTCCTCCTGCACCAGTCCATTTTCCACAGAATTCAATCCTGGTTCACATGAAAGACCGCATCCTAAAACCACCCAGAACTTAGTCATCCTTGGATTCCATCTACAGAAGAGGTGTGAGGTAATAAATGCTACTTATTTCAAGATACTAAGGTTTGTGGCAGCAATTGATAAAATACCCTTTATATAAACACAACCCCTCCCCCCATACCTACACACTCACTCATACAGAAGAGCCAATGTGTAGAGAAAGGCCTGGAAGGAAACATTGTCAGGTAATGAGAGTGGTTACCTTTGAGGAGTAGAAAGGATAATGATTGTAGGCTGGGGAGGAAATTAACTTCACCTGCTCTATTTCAAGTTCTATTGTATAATATTTTATACATGTATACTGATGTAATTTTTAGAAAACACTTAAAAAATAAAATGAAACTGAAAATTCCACTACTTCAAAATTTCATGGTAAGTCAGATAAAGGTGAGGCTTACTTTTGATCATCTCCAAGAAAAAGGGTTGCTTAGCAAAGTTGTTTAATAATACACAAAGTTATCAGTACAGCTCTCCAACCTATTCAAAAAAGCCAACTCCTGTCAGTTAACTCTTAAAAATCACCTCAGCATAAGGTATGCACTATGAATGACTATTTTACCCATGTTTCTTATCTGTTGTCAGAGCAGGTCAAAGAGACCTTTATTGGGACAACATCAACTGGCAATACTTTCACTCCCAAAGAGTATCAACATTCTTTTTGCAAGTGACAAGGATATGTCGATTGAAAAAGCCAAATTACATATTAATGCATTCTGGTTTTATCAGGTAGTTGAGAATCAAAGAGGTTTTGTTATCAGGTAAGGTTATAGGACAGGTATTTTAAAAGTAACTTCATATTGGATTTCTTTTAGGCTTCTGCTAATTTGTTTTCCGACTTTGGGCTTGGAGGTCTGCATCTTTTAATGGTTGTGCAAGGCGAGCACCCTAATCCCTGTCTGCATCTAGATTGGCTCCAGGCACCAAAGCTTATGCATTTTCAGTGGAATTGGGTCCAGAGCTTAGCTGCAAGATGCCTTCTGGGTGACTGACCAGAAATTCAATCATAGTACACTCATTTCAAAAATCCCTTTCATGTATCATTTAAAAGCAGCCAGCATACTTAAATTTGCATATCTCTGACCCAGGATTTTGGAAACCAACGAAAATAATAGATTTCCGTTTAGTTTTTAGGATGATGAGAAGAACAAACAGAAAGCATTTTCTTTCTTGGACTACTGGGAAGACTTAAAACTTTACAGTTCATAACATAAGGCACTGACCTACGAAGCTCCGGAATAAGGATAACTAACAATTATAGGGCGTTTTACTCCCTACAAAGTATATTAGCACTCCGTGCTTCATTGTGGGAAGAGGGGCTTTTAACTATCCTTTTTGGTAAGGGGACAATGATTCTTTCACTCCCAGCATCTACAGAGATTACTCTGCCATTTCCTCCATGCTTCCTGTGAACACTTTAAAAAAAAAGTGCTGTTGATCTCTGGTTTCCCCAGCCTAAGAAAGAGAAAAATGCACCGAAGCAGGTGTGATTTATTAACTTTTTCCATGCTGCTGTGTGCATTCCAGGTTTCTTGTGACTGACTTAGTGCCCATGTGAGTCTTTGTTACACGTGTACCACAGAGGTTAGAAGGGGGTCCTCAGGGATGCCTGTTTAAATCCTGGCTTAGTCATTTTCCAGTGGCATGGTCTTGAATGTGTTATTTATCTGCTAAATATTTAAGATTATTTTAAACCTCAGTTTTCCCATCTGAAAAATGGTGCTGATACTGACAACACAAACATTAAAGGGATTTCATGGGAGTTAAATGAGTGAGTAGATGTTGGCTGCCCAGGGCACGGTTCTCACTCAGTGCCTGATGGTGCTGCCAATATATACAACAGGTTGCACTGGAGTGTCAGGACGCTGGGTGTCAGGGCACGTCCGTCATTCCTTCAGTGCACTGAGCAGCTCTCGCAGGGCACAGTGCCAAGCTCTGGGGGTCCATGACATCAGATTCTTCTTCAGGCAACAGTTACTTTCCGGAAGAAGACAAAAACAAAAGCAAAGAAAGCCATTCTGCTATAAAGGATAAACTGGAGAGGGATGCACACTGAGGCCATAATAAATGAGATAAATCTGAGGCACAAACTAAACTATCACATTTTTGTTTAAATCTGAGAAACCCATAAAGAGCAAAATAAAAGATAGGTAGTAGGAAATAGGGAACTAGATTTTTTGACTGAGGAAAAACAAACCGGGAGCCTGGGAAGGGGAGTGAAGGAGGCCGTGAAGGCCATGGTGAAGGTTATTATTTTGTTTTGTGTGTCATACAAAGCCACAGATTTTGAAGCAGAGGGGTAACATGATGTTATATAAATTCTATGAAGTTGACATTCAGTACAAATTTTATATATTTGTATCGTATTAAATACATATTATGCACAGTTACATATATTTAAAGGCAGTACTATCTGTCATGTGGGGTGAAGACTGTGAAATGGAGGAACTAGAGCAGGAACACAAATGTAGAAGAAAGGATCCCACGACAGCAGAGAATGAGAAAGTACCACTGAAGTTTTCAGGAAAAAATGTGGAGAAGGAGACACCATTTGAGGTGATCCCAAAGAAGGCAATGCTCTTGGCTGTGCCACGTTATCTAGAAAATGGAGATGACTTCACCAACTGCTTTCTACATTGTGCAAAAGGCACATGGGTCTTCCCCAGAGTGGCCAGAACCGAATACATGGATCTCTGGAAGCTACACATACATGTGACAGAGTGACAGGAAGGGATGCAAGATTTCCTTGTGTATCTCATGTTACGATGACTCGTACGTGATTCTGGAGTGAAACTCAATGTTCCTGAACTGTGATTTGACCTATGCTATGGCTCGTGTTTAGATGTCCCCCCAAAGCCTCGTGTAGTCATAGGTGGGGCTTTTTCAGAGGTGGCCAAATTTAGAGTGTGTGACCCTGGAATTGATTCATGGAGCAATGCTAGGATAAAGGGTACTAGGATTAAGGGTGTGAGTGTCACCTTCCCTAAGTAGCCTGGACAAGACAAAAGGGGCAGAAAGATGCTGATAAGGTCTCTCCTTGCTTCTGCTGACTTCTGCCTGCCATGAACTTGGTCTCCTCTGGGTTACCCTTCTGCCATGTCACTCTGCCTTGGAGCTAGTTGATTATGGAATGAGAGCTCTACAAACTGTGAGCTAAATAAACCTTTCCCCCTTTAACTTTGGATGTCAGGTATTTTGTCTCAGCCACCAGAGAAAAGTGACTAAGACAACTTGCATCCAAGTAGAACGTTTCATTCCAATATCACCCTAGCTTTTAAAGGCCAAGGGACCCTAAAAGGCTTAACTAGTATTTTTTTAAATCAGGTATTGATTAATCCTTTCATGATCCCCAAGTACTGAATGGGAGTGGACGACTCAGGAGGATGTTTCAATGAAAATAACTAAGGAAGCATGGAAATGCTCAGTGGCAGCTGTGCAAACTGTCCAAATATGAAACTTGGCATCACAACCTTATTCCTCAGTGGATTTTGCTCACATCTTGATTCTGTTGATGTGGTCTTTCTTCCTGGTAGGCCACCTGTACCACTCAGTAGTAACATTAGTGATGTCTGTTTTCTCTGGAATTATACTAGCATTCATTCTCTGTCTGTCTGTCTCTCTGTCTGTCTCTCTCTCTCTGGTGGTACTGGGGATTGAGTTCCAGGCCTTGTGCATGCTAGGCGAATGCTCTACTACTGAGTTATGCTTCCAGCCCCCTTTTCTCTTTAGAGATTCACAATTTTTGTAGGATTTTAATCCTAAATGGCTACCCCAAAGAGTCAACCTGCAGCCACAACAGAATACAGGAAATAGCATCAGAGAACATGGGTTCAAGTCTGGCCCTGTCATTAACCAGCCTTGTGATTTGTGGCAAGAACCCTCAGCCTGTAAGCCAAATAAAGCTTTTCTCCAAAAAGAAAAATAAAATAAAAAAATAAATAAAAGAACCCTCAGCCTTTGAATTTATTTCTTCTTGGCTAAGAGTTATCAAACTCTGTCTCAAGGGTTTGTCACAGGATTAAGGTATGTATCCAAGTATTTTATTAAATTAATAAAATACAAGTATGACATTATCATCACCATCATCATCAAAAAACATCAAATGTTTGCACCTAAAATACTTAAATATATTCATTTGCTGTATTTAGTCAGTTACCTAATTAATGGAGTACCCACTAAGTTGTCTCCATGAGTGGCATAAAACCTTGTCTGAGTTTTGCTTACCCTGCATCTCCCGCTTCCAGAAGAGAATCAGTACCTGGGAAGCTATGTGCAGAGTGAAAGGAAGGAGGAAGGAACAGAATCACTGTAGGGAATGGATGGCCACTGCTCTATGAAAGACATAGTTTGACTGTCATTTCACAGGCACGGATTCTGAATAACTTGTGTCACAAACTCAAAATTTCCAGCTACATTTATGACAGAACAGGGCCTAATCTTGGCTCTCCAACCCTCTATATTTGTCTACTTCTAATTCCTGCTCTCTCTGAGCAGCACAGAATGTTATGTTTTCAAATGGAATTAAAACCTAATGCTTTCCTAATGCAGTCTTTCAGTCTCTTCCTTAAGCCATCTGCTCTTTTATCTGCCCAGACTTATTGATTTTATTTGAAAACTTTTAATTAGATGCTTCCAGGCAGTGGCTGAGTTAAGTTTAGAAGCTTCAAGCTTTTCTCATATTCAGCAGCTGCAGTAAGGCAAGAAGGCTTATGATTTAAGTTCATTACTATCTCTATGTCGATGTCATTTTCTTTTCCTTTGCATTGTTCTGGGAAGTTACATAAAGCTTAAGAACCACCAGAGTGACATTTCTTCTTAGAAATGGCAGGGAATTTTTCCTTATGATAAAACTAAACATACTTTCTTTCTACCTCACTTTTTATCTGAAGGTTACTGAAAACTTTACAAACATTGATTAAGCCAACCTCTTAACACTCTAGGAAGAGAGTTATCCACTGCGGAAAATTAGAACTGAGGCATTTAGTGACAGATTAGAGTCAGCCAATCAGCAACAGCAAGTGGATTGCTCTGTTCTATCACAGAACTATCTGCACCTTCACTTGAAAGCTCCTGTGGGCTAGGGAGGCTATTACTCACCCTATAAGACTCTGCATTACCAAGGAAGTCACCCTTACTTCCACCCTCCAGTTGAACTGGGCATATCCTTCTTTTTCACTTCCAACAACCTCTGCGTGTATTCAAACAATGCTTATTAAAATTTCTGCAGTTTGCAATCTTGCTTATCTCCCTTCTTTGATATAGATTTACTCAGCACATGCACTTCTTTTTCTCAGTGAAAACATCTAAATATATTAGATATTTTGTTGTCCCCTGACTGTACCCCATGGTCAGGCAGGTAGCTGATCTTTGACATATGATTGTTTAAACTGAACAGGATGTGTTTATTAGTCATCAAAGCTTTTTTCTAGGGTTATTGTAAGAAATTACTTCATTTATAATCTAGTAATTGATGCTAAAAATTTTATAGAACAAGGTTTTTCAACCTAACTGCTTTAATTTCTTTACAAAGCATATAGGCCAAAAACTCATGGCTAGATCTTGACCAGATCATATTGAATAAAGAAGCTTCTACTTTGTTTGCCTTACAGATATTTCCAGGTCTTGCAATATTTAATGCTATACAGTGTCTGGACCAATGGCACTCTTTGTAGGAACATACATTAATGTCTTAGTAACTTTTCTTGTTACTGAGACAAAATACCCAATACCCAAAGTTGAATGAGGAAAGGTTTATTTTGGCTCACAGTTTGTACAGGTTTCAGTCCATAGTCAGCTGGCTCCAAGGCAGGGTGGCATGGCAAAGAGACATCACGGAGGAGAAATAGTCCATGGCAAGGCAGGCCACAGAGAAGGCAGCCAGCAGTGAAATAGTAAGCAGCAAGCAGCAACTGAGGCTAGCAACCCTCTTCCTGTCTCTTATAGTCTATCCAGGCCACACACCCTTAGGGTGGGTAGTACCAACACCCAGGTTGGGCCTTCCCATTATCCACACCCACCACTATGCCAAACCAATCAGTGGACTGATTTAATAATCACACAGCCTTAATCCCAGCACCATACACCCATATCCAGTTATCTTTGCAAAGCCCCACCTTGACTGTATGAGGTTTTGTGGGGATATCTGAACACAAGCATTAACAATAATGAAGTGGCCACATGGGTCACTCTGATAGGCAAGCTCATTTCTGTTTGATTTTCATTTCTCTTTCATTTGAGAGACAGAAAACATAGGGACAGAACTGATGGTGGAATGGTATTGTAATTATTTTGAATCCAGTTACCTCATATCAAAAAAGCAGAACACTTATTAGTCCCCATGCTCTAGCTACTATTAGTAGTTATTGTGTAAATCTATTAGTTATTATGGTGTACCCATATGATGCATTTATGTTTGCCTGTCCTAAAACAATTCTGAAGACAGTGGGAGTGGTCAGGGTCTTAAATAACTTTTGGGTAACAGGAAAGGTATGTTTATTTGATGCTGACAAACCCTTGCTATGTTATGTACAAGTTAAATGAGATCATTGCATACAAAACATTCAGCAAAGTATGTAACATACAGAAAATACCCAACAAATTCATTTCCATGCAATAACAATATCAATAATTACTACTTGTCGAGTGCTTATTATGTGCCAGGAACTACTCCAAGTGCTTTATATATACCCTCTTAAGGGTCTCCAACTATATATTGTTATAATCCTTACTTTGAAGATCAACTAAAATATTTGGAATTTATGACATTTTCACCAGGTTTCCTAGCTAGTTAGAAGAAAACTGGATCCATCTGCCTCAGAATACAGTAAGTCTCTCTCTTTGTGAGGCAAGCTTTTGCAAACTTGACTGCCTTAATCTTTTACACACAAACTTGGGAAATTATGGCTGAAGTTTGCTTTAATCATTGACAAAAATATTTACAGGGGAGTAACTGTGAGTGTGGATTCTGTTGTCAGATGGCCTGGGTTCAAATTTTGGCCATGTCCAATCTCTCTTTAAACCTCAGTTTTTCCATGTATGAAATGGGACCTCCTAAGCAGAGCAGTGAAAAAATGTAGGTCAAGCCTTTTTACAACATGACCAGTGTATCACAGATATTCAGTGTGTGACAGTTAATGTGAGTAGCATTTTCCTTGATGGATGAGGGAGAGAAAAGGCAGATAATCACTGATGTAATATATATGTTGGCAGACTGCTCTGTATTCTCTGAAGATTTTGTGCTGGCACTGTGGCAGAGAAGGGGGAAAATGAGCAGATAAGATTTGTGTTTTTAATTTATGTTAGACCCAAACTTTCCATCTTGTATTGATGCCTACCAGTCTAAAAACATTTTAGTCTGGTGGTATTTCTGAAATAGCTCTGACTCCAAGTGACCACTTAAACCTAGTAGAATAATATCATTTCATGCAACATATTCTTGGGACTTGTGGAATTCCTTGAATGGATAGAGTGTTACAGAAAGAAAGTTAGTAATGGCTAAAATAGAAGAACAGAATACAATGATTTTTGATATAAGAGATTTTAAGAAGGGACCATAGGAAGTTACAAAACAATGTGGAATTAATATTAAGAAGGTTCCTGAATCTACTCAGAAGTTTCTTAGAGGCCTGATTTTCCCCGTTTATTAAATGGGAATAAAAATAGCACTGCAAGCTCCACAAAGGCAGTTATGAGATAGAACTGAGCCACTTAACCCAGTGCCAGGCATACAGTTAGCACTTACTACCTTTTTACTACAGCTGCTGTGCTAAGATTTGGGTTACAGAGATGAGTAAAATACTTAAATGTTCTCATAACAGTTTTTAGTATTGTTTCTTGGAAGTCTATGTACACTTTGGGGACAGAGTTCTTGTCTGATCCATTCTATTTATCTCTGAATATCCAGAGAGAGAGACAGTACACGCTGAAGAGCTGTGACTTGAGTGAACACGTGGAATCCGTGAGACCCAGCCTGTGTATTTAGACTCATCTGAAAGAGGACAGAGACATAAATAACCACAATGTAGTGTGACTGTTGTGGTCAAGGGGCTCTGGATCCTCAGAAGGGCTGGGTAACTAGCACCATGGTTCTGGATGCAAGGCAGGCCAAGTCCAGGTCTACTCTGCTTCAGGCTGGCGATAATAAGTAACACGTGGAGAAGATCACCATCTGACTACAGTCACTTAGAACTCTCTTGCGGAGCCTCTGTCATTTGGCTAATGTGCCCCACATGTCAGTGAAGTGACCTGTGACCTGCCTGGCCCCAGGAGCAGCTCTGTGAGCCTGTTTCGTTAGATTTCTGCCTGCAGCACTTGGCTGTAACAGAGTAGAGCAGGAGAGAAATCAATATGACCTGAACCAAATGCATACTTAAAACATGAGGCTTCAACTCTGGAATCATACCCTGTCACTGACATCCAGTGTGTTTTTGCTCCATGACCTGCTCAGAGGCTAGCATAAGCAAACACGAAGGAGAAAATGGAAATGGCTGCAGAGCACAGGCAGGGGACTGTGCTATATTATAAATGGGGACACACACAGGGACAGATTACCAGTAAGGTGGAACTGAAAGAAGGTAACCCACTCACAGGCCAGCTGGAGATCCTTGAGTATGTTTCTCAACCTCTCTGAGCACCAGGTTTCTTCTTTGAAATTACTAATAAAAACAATACTCTCTAAGAGTGGTAAACTTGTTTGACAATTTAGTGAGCACTAATCACATAACAGCACAAGGACTGACTCTTGGTGTATGCTCAATAAATGGTAGTTTATTAGGTCAGAATTTCTGCTGTCTCATGGAGGCCAGCAAGACCAGATATCATAAAAATCATTTTCTAGACACACAAGTAAATGCTACAATTTCAGTCTGCCCACATCTGTTTTGAGAATATTTACTAAAGATCTATCATGTGCTACAGACTACACTAAGGGATAAGGCTGCAAAAAGCAAATAAGGCAAATGCTTTTCTCTCCAAAAACATAAGTGATTTTAATATAATTATTAAGCAAGACTTTATAGAAAAGAGGAACGTGCATGGTGGCAAGAGGCACAGAGAAGAGCATCTAATTCAATGTGGAAAAGACAGAAGCTGATTACAATCTGAAGAACAGAGTTGCTGGGAAGAGAACTCCAGACATGGAAACATAAGCTTGGCACAGTGGGCAGGTATCAGGTGACAAAAGCCCTGCTGGCCCGCTTTTGAGGAAATTTACCTTGAAGAGATACAAGTCACTGAAGATTTTTAAGTAGGTACAGATTTGCATTTGGGCACATCACATTGGCTTTCAGGTGTAATGGGAAAAGCCATAGTTTCACAAAAGCTTTTAAGGTGCTATTTCTTTTTTCCTTTTCAATCTTAGTAAGCATACAAGTCTGTAACCTCTTCAGGGTGGTCCAAGTCCAGCAATTCCATAACCAAGTGTGACTTCGGGACACTGAATCATCACCCAATGGGCAGTTTTTCAAGCAGGGGCCCATCCTTCAGCTCTCATGCTCCCTAGTCTCTCAGAGTCTCTGTCTTTTGATAATATACTTGTTCACTTCTGCTATGCCTGCGAGATTGAACTCATTAATCTCCAGGACACATTCTACTCATTCACAAGCAATATCAATGGAAAGGTCACAGGTTCCAGCTCCTTTGGTGTCTGGTACAGTTAACACAACTAAAGTGCCTCTAATCTCAAGAGGTGATCAACTATGCCAGGCAAAAGATGTCTGTTTTCACGGATCATCTCCACCCCGGGGAAGGAAAAGTATACACAAGTTCTTATTCTGCCCTATCTAAACCATCCTAGCTTTCCTATCTATTACTAAGATGTTAGCTACTTTTATTTTACCACATATTTCATTGCAGTATAATTAAGAATTTAACAGTTCCTAGATACTAGAAGAATGAGTCCAATGATTATGCTCTTGTAAGAAAATGCACAGTTATAAATAGAGGTTTTGTAGGAATAAGTAGATTTCATAAAAAGTATATCATACATACTAGTCTCCTTAAGTTCCAAATCAATGAAAAGGATTTTTATAGGTCATAGAAATTTTAATGTCAATTTTAAATGGTTATTAAGAAACACAGTTGTAAATAATCACTATATTTTTCATTTATAAGACATAAATTTTGATGGTATCTGAATACTTTCACATTCCTTATCTAGAATGAGCACATGAAATCCATATCTGAGATTAAAATATATGTTCACACATTGTATAACTACTATGGTAATTCTCATCACTACTAACATTCTGGTAAGGAAACTTCACATGAGGCTTAACAACGTGAGAAATAAGAAAAATCTATTCTTCTTGTTCCTCTCAGTCTAGAAGTTCAGCTTAACTTGGAGAACAGTACTCGGAATATGGAGGGAACCCATAAATGAAATACTACCAGTATCCAAAATCCTTTGTAGTAGGGCATCTGACTTGAAATCTATGACATTTAAATTGATACTAAAAATCATAAACAGTAGTTGAATCTTGCCCAATTTGAAAACATCAAGGCCATTTATTCTTCCTTTACATCCACCATCCTGGCTCTTTCTGCTTTAATCTAGATTCCTTTAGCACTATGAACATTATTTTAAGAACTTGGCTTCCTCATTAGATTTATAGAAATAGTTAATTCATATTTTACACACAGGAAGTACTTGAAATAAACTTTATACTGTAGAATATTTTGAACTGAGAAGAAGAAACTCATTAATTCTTCCAAAAAGCTATTGGAAGAGCTTTAATTAAGTCATCCTTATATACAGATGGCTTCAACTGGATTTGAAAGACTCACATTGGTAATTTTAAAGTATAGGAGATGTCACCTTGGGAAAGCCATCAGACAGGATGTTCTGGGTAGATCATTTTAGACTCTCCTGTCACTGTCTAGTGATTAAAGAATCAATTTAAGATTGTGGTACCTAAAAATGTTCTAAGAAAAATAAGTATTATTCCATCATTCACTGAGAACAAAAGAAGACCCAGTAGCACCTCCTGAAAAGCCCTTATAAATTCTAGCTTGAATACATAAGGATTTCTTTGTTAGCTCTCCCTGCTCATCAAAAGTTGCTGTACCACATAGTCATCTTTGATCTATTTTGCTGATGATAAAGAATCAAATTCCCCTCTCCCTTCAAACTTTCATTCCAGTATTTCTTAGGTATAGACAAGATGACTGAAAAAAAAAAAGAAAATTTCCTTTAATTAACGTTAGAAAGCTGGAAAAAATCATTTTCCAGAGGTATTAATCCTTATTGTACTCTACCCCAAATACACTGCAGGAAGAGCTGTGACTAAATCCTTAAACAAAAGGGACAAACGCGGACACTTCGGGGAGTTGCAAAGAACTAAGCTAACATCTGAGCAAACTTGAGGTAAAAAAAAAAAAAACAAAAAAAACAACAAAAAACCCCCACATAACTCCTTCTAATAACAATAGTAGCTATTATTATATATTGTGCTGAGTATTTAACCTGAATGATTTTGTCAATCTTCATAAGCACTTCATGAGGTAAGTTCTATTAATTCTATTTTCAAATCAGAAAATAGGCTTAGAGAGGTTAAGGCCTCAAAGTCATGCATGCAGAAAGTTCTTGTCTTAGCCTCCATGTGAAAACCATTGCGCCTCCCCTCAGTCAAGAGAAAACACTCAGCAAGGACAGGAATAGCAAAAGATACCTTAGGTAGTGTTCTTGACTTTCTCCTTGCCTGTGTCTAAGCAACTCTAACTGTTTAGGTCAATGAGGAAACATCAAAACAGGCATAACTATAGCTGGGGTTTTAGCTCAGTGACACAAGCACCTGCCTAGCAAGTTTGAGGTCCTGAGTTTGACCCCCAGTACCAAACAAACAAACAAACAATCCAAGCAAAATAGGCATAACTGAGATTGTATGGAAGTGTCTCATGTCCTTCAAAATTAATCCTCTCCGTTCACCCTTCAAAATCCAAAGATTTTACTGACTTATTAGTCACCTAACTTATAAGCACATTTCATTGAATTCATGTCTGGCCACAGGTTAATAGTCTGCAAGCAGAAATCCTGGCAGTGTACACCCAGGACTGTCACCAACTTTAGTTAGGTACGTGATGACTGCTATGCAGCTCCTTCTTACTTGGGACAGCTTGACTCTTTCAGTAGGAAGGATTTCTAACAAGTCCCCCTGCTCCTGAGGCCAGATCCTTTCAGATAGTAGATGCTTGAACCATCGCTCCAATATGTACGTGTGTATGTATGTTTTAAATAATCTTTATATAGAGAAGTTTTGGATTCACATCAAAACTGAGCAAAAATTACAGATTTTCCTAAGTACCTCTCCTACCTCTACCCATGCACAGTCTTCCACATTATCAATAACCTTCACCAGAGTGGGACATTTCTTACAATTGATGAACTATCACCCAGTCTACACTGTATACATTAGGGTTCACTCTTGGTATAATCATTCTATAGTTTGGAGAAATACATAACAGCATGCAGCCACCATGATCATACCGTATAACATAAAGTAGTTCCACTGCCCTGAAAGTTCTTTGTACTCTATTTAGTACCTCCCACAAACCCTAGAAATCACTTATCTTTTTGCTGTCTTCATAGCTTTACCTTTTCCAGAACTGTACACTTTTTTGAAACAATTTGTTGAGGTGCTATGGGAGAAAAATGAACCTTGCCATTTTTTAAAAGTTATGCAAAGTCCAGCAATGAAAGACTGCCTCTGAGTTTGTGATAGCCAATGCTGCCCAAACTCTTTTGAATGTGAAACAGTTCTGGGTTTATTCCCCCTTTTCGCCATCTCTACCACCACTCCCGAATCAGGCAGACTTCACTTCTCGCACTTGTGGCTTCAAAATCCAGTCTTTCTATACAAACCCTTTCTTTCTTTTCTCTTCTTAACACACAAAGTAATCTCTTTAAAATAGGAACTGCATCCCATCTCGCTGGTCAGTCCTCTCACTGGCCTTCCACTGACTGCCTTAAGACAGACCTGGGCCTCTTCCCAACTTGGACATTTACCATTCACTTTTTCATTCAGCCTCCCTGGCCTCCTCACTTAATGAAGGCCAGGCCTTTCCTGTCTCTGGACATTTCCTGATGCCCCTGGCTGTCCTTTCTGAGATATTTTGATGATCATCTTGCAGGTGTCAGTTTAACATTAAACTATCCATTTTCAGACAAAATTTGTATAACCACCTGAAGCAGAAGTCCTTTCCCTCCCCTTTCACGATCTGTTAGTTTCTACCACAGTGGTTTGCAAAGAGTGATCTTCAGACCAATAGCATCAGCAACACCTGGGAACCGGTTAGAAAAACAAGTCCTCAGGCCCCACCCCAGAATTGCGGAAACTCTGGAGAGAGACCTAGCAACTGGTATATTAACAAACCTGCCACCCTGAAGTTTTTGTCATTCTGTACTGTGTACTTCCTGCGTGTTTATCTTCATTTATTTTTCCTGTTTTGTTAAGTCCCTCTCTAGACTTGTAAGAACTGATATACTTTAAGTCTGCAATCATCAATGGAATAAAGAAAATAACTGAGGCTAATATTTGCTGAATAAATAACAAGGAACACACAGTAGGAAGTACTGCCTCAAGTAGGACCTATATAACTTATGGCTGAAATTCAAGTGTCATGGATAGTATATTACTAATATTTCTCTTTGTTTATTCAGTATTTATCTATAAATATGCTACATTCCAGATACCATAAATACAACAAAAGCAAGTCCTTGTCCTGAAAAAAATTATAGACAAATGAGATTAAAACAGCAGGTAAACACAATTGTTTCATCCTACTAAGTACCACAAAGGCTAGCAAAATCTGTCAAAAATATTAACATATACATGTCTTTGCCTTTGGCCTAGCTATATCTGTTCTAAAAATTAATTATAGCAAAATATGTAGGAATCTGCGTATGAGTTTATCAAAAAGGATTTTTGCCAGCATTCTTTATACTAGAAAAAAATCAGAAATAACTTAGATGCAAAACAGAAAAAAAAAAGTAGGGAATACTAAAAACTTATTGTAATTTAGAAGAATTCTTAATGATGTGAAATTTTTCATAATATGCTGCTGACTAAATTACTGAATAATACAGCTTTAAATTCTGTATAAAAATAGGAATATGCTTAAATATCTTGGGAAAATGTACACCAAAATACTAACGGAAGTTACTAGATGGTGTGGTAACAGGTAATTTAATTATCTCCTTTCATAATTCTGTGTATTTTCAAATTTTCTAGAATGTAGTGTCCCAGAGAAAAATGTTCAGGGCAACACGTCCACACTGAGGGAGGAAGTAAACCTCCCACGTGGGGTGAAAGGAGTGTCGCTGATGCCGAGATGAGAGCGCACAGGGGAGCTGGTGCCTACAGAAGGCACCAGGAAAAGTGACAGCCATGGAAATGCATAGTGTATTTAAGGGATAAGGAGCAACTCGATGAGACTGAAGCAGTTGTGGAGGGGATTTGTAGCTCTCCATCAGATTTAGCCTACAGAGAGCAATCTGCTTGCTTACCTTCTCAAAACAAAATATAGCCCCATATGGACAGTGGCATTCTTCATTATTCAGAATCAGAATTTACTAAGCATGATGGGTCATTCATACTCCAAGGGGCTCTCTCAACTTAGCATTTTGAAAAGCCACAGACAATTTTCCTGTTGCATAAAGGCTAATACAAATAAACAGGAATCATAACAAGGTTTCACTCTGGCTGGATTGTTATGAGATAACATCAGAGGAACGAGGAAGGAGGAGACATTCAAAGATATCCTTGTACCTTAGACCTAAAGCTCCCAGTGCCAGAATCCTAGAAGCACACCTAATCCCAGGGTCTGGCTCTTGTCAATGGCCAAGAAGACTGAATGAGCAGTAAAATACCTCTTTGAAGCTTGTTCAGCACTCAGCACCAATACAGAAATTTCAAAGGCCATGATAAGTGGCTTGACAACCTGGAGACAGATGATAAGGTCTCAGCTTCTGATCACTAAACACAATAAATCCCTTGTGAACAGGTGCTACTAATTTTTTAAAACCCATCTTGTGCTGTCAGTCACTTTCAGGTCAATCCCATGTGAGCCTGTTGACCTAAGGCATTCTCATCCTTAGGTAAAACTCAGTTGAATGGAAATTTTAAGGAGGTTTCAATAGAAAGCACTGTAACTGAGATTACATTAGGGATACAAACTCAAATGTCAAATGAGGAATGGCAGCTAATGGGTTGTCTACTAAAATCTGTTTTCCTGTTCTTCAACAGGAATAAATTTTCAGATGGGCACATGGATAGAAGTAACATTTCCAGTTTCCTTCACTATGGAAGAAAAGCTAGAAGCTTGTGAAACTATTTTTCCATTTTTCTTGGGCACACAGTTAATCTATATTTCCCACTCACTGTTGTAGTTTTATTTAGGCAATGAAATATAGGTGAAGACAATACACTGGCCCACAAAAACTTTCCAAGTTAAACTCTCTTCATTCCCACTTGCAAGAGAAAAGAAAGGAATTTAAGGACCCACAGAAGGTGAGAGTATGTGTCCTTCTGGCCATTAGTTCCAGTTCAAGGAAGCTATCCTATGAAAGCACTTATACATGTACACAGAAACACACATATGGATGTTTACTGCAGTGCTGCTTATCATAGTAGAAAATTGGAAACAACTGGAATTATATCTAGAGGAAAATAGTTACGAAAGTCCTGGAATATCTACACTATAAAATATAATGTAACTTTTAAAAAAGAGTCAAATGACTTTAAATTTGGTGTCACACAAGCCAACAGTCAACATCATACTAAATGGTCAACAACTGAAAGCTTTCACTCTAAAATCAGGAACAAGATAAGGATGTCCACTATCACCACTCTCATTCAATATAGTGCTGGAAACATTAGCCAGAGCAATTGGACAACAGAGAGAAATAAAAGGAATACAGATAGGAAAGGAAGAAGTTAAATTATCATTACTCACAGATGACATGATACTCTACACAGAAGGCCCCAAAAACTCCACCAACAGACTTATAGACTTAATAAGCAGTTTCAGCAGCATAGCTGGGTACAAAGTTGATACTCTAAAGTCAATAGCATTCTTGAACTTGCCATGCTGAACCAGAAGACAACTAGCCAGCCTTCCTGGCATGCAGTGTGAGTAGCATGGACTCCAGGAAGAGAAAGGTAAGTGCCTCCCGAGAACCTGCCATGCTGGATCAGGGAAGATCCAACCAGAAGACAACTAGCCAGCCTCCCTGGTAAGTGGTGCAAGTGGTACGGACTCCAGGAAGGGAAAGATTAGCACCTCCCAAGAACCTGCCATGCTGGGTCAGGGAGGATCCAATCAGGAGACAACTAGCCAGCCTTCCTTGTAAGCGGCACAACAAGTTCCAGGAAAAGTCAGCATCTCCTGTGAATCAACACCCTCCCCACCCCGGTAAGCAACCTGCTGGTTCAGAGGACCAGCTAAGTTGATAGCAACTAAGGTACATAAAGCAACTAAATGCTTGTATTGTTTGGTTGAGTTTGCAGGCCTGGGGCCAGCAGTCTGAGCATCTCTTGGGAGGATGACAGTATGCAATGTAACAAATATGGGGGATTCCCTTCTAAAGATAGAAGTCTTGTCTTTTAGACCCAACACTGTTCTCACTGTTTTGCTTTATTCAATATTCTGCTTTGATTGGTTTTATTCTGTTTTGTTTTTGGTTTGATTTTGCTATACCTGATGGAATGGACATCTGTTGTGACAATAACAAGATATACTATAGTAGCTATTGTTTTCCTAGTATCCTGCTTTGAAGCTCTGTACCAATTCTACTGCTTTGTCTTGATTGACTTTGTTCTGTTTTGTTTTGTTGGATTTTACTATCTTTAAAATAAAATTAAAAAAATAAAGTCAATAGCATTCTTGTACACAAACAACAAAATCACTGAGAGAGAAATAAGGGAAACCACACCCTTCACAATAACATAAAAAAAAAAGAAATACTTTTGAATCAATTAACAAAGGAAGTAAAAGATTTATACATTGAAAATTACAGTACTCTGAAAAAAGAAACTGAAGAGGAATTCAGAAGATGGAAAGATATTCCTTGCTCATGAATAGGAAGAGCCAACATTGTGAAAATGGCCATACTCCCAAAACCTTTATACAGATTTAATGCAATCCTGATCAAAATGCCATTAGTACACCTCATAGATCTAGAGTAAACATTCCTAAAATTCATATGGAACCACAAGGGACCTAGAATAGCAAAGGCAATCCTGGTCAACAAAGGCAAGGCAGGAGGGATCACAATCCCAAACTTGAAATTATACTACAAAGCTGGTATAATAAAATCAGCATGGTACTGGCAAAAAAACAAACCTGAGGATCAATGGAATGGAATAGAAGATACAGATACAACTACAAACATGCTCAGCCATCTTATCTTTGACAAAGGGGCCAAACATGTTCACTCGAAGGAAGATAGTCCTTTTAATAAGTGGTGTTGGAAACACTAGCTTTCTACATGCTGAAGACATAAACTAGACACATGCCTATCACCATGCACTAAAGTCAAAATGGATCAAAGACCTAAATATTAAACCTACTGGAAGACAAAGTAGGTGGAAATCTTGAGGACATAGGGGTAGGCAAAGAGTTCATGAACAAAAACCAAATTGAACAAGGAGTACTTCAAAGAACCAACAACTGAGATCTCATTTTATTAAAAAGTTTTTGTGCATAGAAAGAAATCATCAGCAGAGTAAAAAGAAAACCCACGGACTGGGAAAAGATTTTTGCCAACTGTCCCTCAAACAAAGAACTTCTATCTAGAGTTTATAAAGAATTAAAAAAAATCAGGCCCCCAAATTCAAAATTCCAGTCCAAAAATGGGCATCTGAAATGAATATACAATTTTCAGATGAAGAAATATAAATGGCAAATAAATATATGAAAAAATGTTCAATATCATTTGTCATTTGAGAAATGCAAATTAAAACAACACTGAGATATCTCACTCCAGAAAGAATGGCTAACAATAAAAAAATCAACCAATAACAATGGTTGGTGAGGATGTGGGGAAAAAGGAACCCTTCTCCATTGTTGGTGGGAGTGTAGACTGCTACAATCACTGTGGAAATCAGTGTGGAGATTACTTAAAAACCTAGGATTAGAGGTTTCATTTGACCCAGGTATCCCCCTTCTGGATATTTTCTCAGAAGAATTGAAAAAATCATACCACAGTGATGTATGTGCACCCATGTCTATAGCTGCATAATTCGTAATAGCCAGATCTTAGAAACAACCCAAATGCCCATCAACTGCGGAATGGATAAAAAAGATGTGGTATTTTTATACAATGGAATACTACTCAGCCATAAAGAATGATAAACTCAAGGCTTTTATAGGTAAATGGATGTATCATACTCATACTCATAAGTGAAATAAATCAGACTGGCATGTGTAAACACTATGTTGTCTCGCTAGTGTAAGAAACTGAAAGAGTAAACAAAATCCAAAAGTTATAATAGATATAGTAAAAGGGAAAGAAACTGTTCAAAGGTATATTATATTGTTTGATCAATTTTACATGCCTGTTTCTGGTAACCTGAGCAGCTATTTTGAAGATAACAATATGCAACATAACAACCATTGTTAAAATTGCTATCAACTTGGATTGAAATCCTATATTGCTATTGCTTTTGTTGTTGTCATTTTACTTTTGTTGTTTTTGTTTGCTTCTCATTTTTGTTTTTTCCTCTTTAAAAAAAAAAAAGAATTGGTGCCAGGGCCAGGGATTTAACTCAGTGGCCTAAGTGCCTGCTTGGTAGGTGTGAGGTTGTGAGTTCGATCCCTGGTACAAAAAAAAAAAAAAAAAATTGGTATTGTAAGATGATCTGCAAGACTTACTGCTGAACACAGATGCAAGTTATTAGCAAATTCATCCCTTAATGCTTCATTCATTGATGCTTTATAAGTCAGGTACTATTCTAGGCACTAGAGATAAAATAGTTGAAAGTACAGACAAAACATTCCACATGAACCTTTCATCCACATAGAACACAGTGGTGCCTCAGTTCATGAACTCAATTTGTTCCATGACTCTGGGAATGATAGCCACGGTTGTGTTCATTACCCAACACACAGTTTACAAACAAAAAACAAAATTTTGCCAAATATTTCTGTTTGCAAAAAATGTTGTTTGCAAACAAAAGTGTTTGTGTATCAAGACACTACTCTACATACTTTATAACCCTAAATTATATGCTAATAATGTACATATATTTATTTCTAAATACAAAGATCATGATGATGACCTTCGGGGTGGTGAATGGAATCAAAAGCGGAATGATAACTTTTTAGCTTATATTCTTCTGTGTTATTCGAAATCTCTTTATAAGAATACACTTGTGCATTTGAATTCTTTCATTGAAATGCAACCCAGTAATGGAACCAAACTGTGTTCTTCAGAGGCCTAGCTGCGAAACCCTTCAAAGGTACCACAATAGAACCCAGCTAGTGCCTTCACTGGCTTTACTTATTCATATTCATAAGGGAGATTTCTTTTGATCAAAGGTTTCGGTGCCAACAAAAGTTTAACAACAACCAACCTTGCTCAAAATCAGAAAATTAAAATACACGAAGGAATAAGGATGAAAATCTCAGTTGGGCATAACACTAGACTAATCCCAAATCATTTAAGGGTTTCGATTGTTCAACTCTTTTGTTACTAAGGTTCCTCTGCCTGTAAAGGCCAAGATTTCAGCTTTTCAGATGTCAAATGGCACTCAATAAACATCACAAATGAGTTCTGATGTGGAAAATGCATTTTTGAATAGGACAGTTTTGTTTTATTTTAAAATTGTGTTAGCACCTAAAAGACCCCTGTAATAGTGAAGATAAAGTTAATCCAGTAATGCATTTACCATAGTAAACCTCCAGAACAGAAACACATTACTTCTCTCTGATGGAATTTTAAATCAGTATAAGGGATTAAACAGTATTATCCAGCTGATGGAGAGAGACTTGGAAAATGCGATGGATTGTGGGAAACGGTCATCCCATTCACTGCTATTTGTGTTCCAGGAAGTCTGTTTGGCCTTTCTGGGATTAATATGTCTGACTTTATTCTGGGGAGCTGGTGTCTTTTTTCCTCTAACTTTTCATCTCTTCGAAAGGCCTGCACAAAGCAGAGGCAGACATCGTGTTCTTTCAGGCTGTGATTTATCATGATCTGGATTTGAATTAAAGCAATGCGAACGGTTTTATACTTCTAAAATTACCTTTTCAGTGTTTGGTTGAGTAGCAGAAATAGAGAAACAGAGCACATTCTCCCTTGTGTTAGCACATCTACTAAAATAGTGGATTATAGTATCACTACAAAGATAAATGTGGTCAGACCAGTGACACACAGAACCCATAGGTAATCAAAGTTCATTCTCCCTTCTTTCGCCTTCCCTTCCAGTTTGCCTTGATAGGTTCCTCAGTTTGGGTAGTTTCTCTAAATTTTGTTCATATATAAAAAATAAAGTTACTGAAAGTCAAATTATGTCTCCATTGATTCAGCTTTACCTAAAATATTTTAATCTTAGAGATAATAATTGCTATGGATTTAAAAAATATGAATTACCCAGATAACCTGTTTTTCTTAGTAGTGAGTGCCAGCCCACTTACATAGACTATGTGGTCTCCCAAACATTGTGTCTCTCCTCAGCCTCTGTTCCTCTAACCCAAAACACTGTTGTGCTAACTTGTTCTAACAGGTAAAATAACACACCTCAGTATTTATAGGCACAATATGAGAGAAATTGTACATCTTTTAGAATTGGTGAATTTTGTAGACTTATGAGCACTGGACTGATCGTAAGCAAAACACAGTATTTTTTTTTTTTTTTTGATTCTCTAGACACGTTGACCTGGTGAGGGACTTAACTGCTTTGTGTTTCAGTTTTCAGCTTTACGAGAGGATGTGATGTATTATCTTTCACATCAGACTGTTAAAAAGCATCTAGCGAGATGTAAATGTAAGTTACTTCACATAGTACCTGGCATGGCAAAACTATTTGATTATCACTGTCAGTATTATTAGTATTATCACATCTAGCAACGTGTTTTGATTTTAAACTGAACAAAAGAATAAAGTCTAAGTGCCAGGACTAAATGTTAAGAAGGTTCTTGGATATAGATTTTAGAAAAATCAAGGAAAACTCCCTAAGAATGGAAAATATAAAAATGAATTTGCCAAAATTACTTTGCTAATATAACATATAACAACTTTACAGAAATAAAAGGGTATGAGATAACACTATGAACAACAATGCCAAACAATTGAGTACCCTAAGCTGAACAAATTCCTAGAAACATACAAATTAGCAAAACTGACTAAAGAAGACATAGAAAATCTGAATAGACCTACAATAAATAGGGAAATTAAATTAGTAATCAAAAGACTTCCAATGAAAAGCCTGGGACCAGATGTCTTCATTGCTGAATTCTATCAAATATTTAAAGAATTAACATGAATTCTTACCACATCCTTTTAAAATAATTTAAATAAGAGGAGACATACTCCTTATTGTATGAAGCCAGTACTATCCTGACACAGCACTAAAGCTAGAAACCACCACTAGAAAGCTATACGCCAATATTCCTTAAGAATATTGATATAAAATTGCAACAAAATACCAGGAAATCAAATTTAGTAGCATACTAAGAGAATTATACACCTTCATCAATTTGGAATTTTTCCCAGAACTGCAAAGTGTATCACAGTATAGGAAAGCCAATCAGTGTATCACAGTATAGGAAATAAAACTCATACAGTCATCTTAACTGATGCCAAAAGAACTTTTGACAAAATCAAACACTGATACATTCAATAAATTAGGACTAGAAGGAAACTTCCTCAACATGTAAAGCCTGTATTTGACAAGCTCATAGTCCACATCATATTCAATAGTGAAAGACATAGCCTTTCTCAAGGAACAAGACAAAGGTACCTGCTTTCATCGCTTATATGCAACCTAACACTGAAAGTTTTGGTCAGAACAATGGCAAGAAAAATAAATAAAAAACACCTAAACTGTAAAAGAAGTAGTAAAATTACCTGCATCTATAGATGATATGCTCATATCTATATATCTATATCTATCTATCTATCTATCTATATCCTAAAGAGTATACACACCTATTACAGCTAATAAATGAATTCATCAAGGTTATAGGGCAGAAATCAATGTGAAAAAATAACTTGTATTTCTGTAACAATAAAAATTCTGAAAAGGAAAAAAACAATTCCATTTTAAAAAGGATAAAATGCTTGCAAATAAATTTAACCAAGAAGGCATAAGACTTGCACAGTGAAAATTACCAAACATTGCTTTAATAAGTTAAAGATGAAAATAAATGAAAAAAATGAAACATTATGGATATAAATGAAGGGTTAATCTTAAGATGATAATACTTCTCAAATGTGGTAGTTTGTTTACTCAAAGTGAGATACAGACTCAATGTGATCCCTGCCAAACCCAATGGAAGGTCTGTAAAAACATAAAAATTGACCCTAAAATTTGTATGGAATGTTTTTGTTCATGGAATCGAACCCAGGACCTTGCACTTGCAGGCAGGTGCTCGTGCCACTGAGCTATATCCCCAACTCATATGGAGCTTCAAGGGAAAATAGCCAAAACAAACAAACAAACAAACATAGAAGACTAATTTTCTTATTTCAAAACTTAATACAAAGCTATATTAATCAAAATGATGTGGTCCTGGGATAGAAAATTATTATACAGGTCAATAGAATGAGAGCTCAGAAATAAATCCTCACATCTATGATCAAATGATTTTCTATAAGGATGTAAGATGATTCAATGAGAAAACAGTAGCATTCCCAACAAATGGTGGTAGGAATACTTGGAGATCCAAATTCAAAGAATGAATTTTCAAGAAAAAAGAAAAGCAAAGAAGTTAGACTCTTACCTTCAAAATATACAAGAAATTAACTCAAAATGAATTCAAGAGTTCAATTTAAGAGTTGAAACTATAAAAGGATTAGAAGAAAACATGAGGGCAAATGTGTATGCCCTTCCATTTGGTAATGGCTTTTAAAGTATGACAACAAAAGCAAAGGCCTTGACAGGAAAAATAGATGAAATTAGATTTCACACACACACAAAACAAAACCAAAACAAAACCCACATGTGCAACTAAGAACAATAATAGTGAGAGTAAAAACACACCCCACAAAATATTTGGTAAGGTTTTAATATCCATAATTTGAAGAGAACTCATAACTTGACAACAAAAAGACAAGAATGGTTATCATCAAGAAATCATCCAATAACAAATATATCTATCTGTACATACACACACACACGATAGTTATATTACTAATCTCTGCTGGTGCATCAAAAAGAATGGATTGTGCTTTCATTGTTTGATCATTTTTTCATGCCTATGTCTTATAATCTGAACAACTGCTTTGAAGATAACAACACACAATGTATTAACCATTGTTAATCTCAAAAAAAAAAAGGAGAGAGAGAGAGACAATCCAGACAAAACTGGCCAAAGGACTTGAACAGACATTTGTCAAAACAAAAATGACAAATAAACACCTAGCCAATATGCATATAAGACCCTTGATGTTATTTATTTATTTATTTATTTTGCGGCACCAGGGATCGAACTCACAACCTTGCACCTGTCAGACAGGCGCTTAAGCCACTGAGCCAAACTCCCGGCCCTAAGACCCTCGATGTTATTAATAAGTAGGAAAATGCAAATAAAAACCACAAAATATTACCTCACACCAACTAGGATGTCTATAATTAAAAAAAAAATAAGTTTTGGAAAAAGTGTGGGGCAACTATAATCCTTCCACATTCCCAGGGGGCAATATAAAATGGGGCAGTCTCTTTGGAAAAACAGTTTTGTGGGTCCTCAAGAAGTTAAATATGAAGTTAGCACATGGTCTAGTACCTCTACTAGGTATATACTCCAAAGAATTGAAAACAGAAAGTTCAATAGACACTTACCCATTGATGCATATGCAACATTGCTCACATTAGCCAAAAGGTAGGAAAGACACAAATGTCTCTCAACAGATACATAGGTTAAAAAAACAATGAAAATTTTTGAAAATGATGGCAAGTGCACAATGCTGAATGTCGTTGAGTTGTAAAATTAAAAGTGGTTAAAATGGCAAGCAATTTTTATGTTATACATTTTACATATAAAAACAGATGAAAAGTCTACGCATATCATTGTTAATATTTGTAACTATATCATACCATTATGTGTACAAAACCATTCACAGTTTTTTTACACACAGTTGAGAAGAGAAAAATAGCATTTGCATATTGGAATTTAAATATATTTTTATCTAATACTGCTAAAACTGGTAAAATCTAGTTGACTACATTGCATCAGTTCTATCTAAACATGAACTGAAGCATGGAAACGTCAAAAAAAGAATGCACCATGATGAAGGAGTAAACGTGCCACTGTTGATAGTCATGGGAAATTGGATGATGACCAGCTGGGAGATCCTAGAATAAAGTTTTAGAAATGGCAAGATGCTGGACAAGGTGAGGGTCCACAGGGCCTTCTCTAAGCTTCCGTGAGAGCTCTACAAACATCTTGGCGAAGTTGAAATGATTTCTCTTTTTTTCTCTGGTGATGACAAACCTTTCAGTTCAAGTATTCCTAATAACAATTTACTATTCTCATCAGGTGACGTTGGCACTAAAAATACTCTTTGCTATCAATATCCAGCCTGAAATTTTCATATAGACTATCAGGTTTCCTAAAGTATGTCACCTAAAAAGAATTTTTAAAAATTCACAATGAAACAGATCCCTCTATGAAATCTGAATACAGAAAAGAAAGTTCTCCTAACCCTAACTGTTTTCACTAGAGTGCTTCCAAGGAGAACATCCAGGGATGTCATTAGGAAGACCATAATAAAGATGTGAATTTCCACACAGGCTGACAGCCTCAAATATGCAGCCTACTCAAAAGCAATTTGAGTAAAAAATGTCATTGCTATTGTCAGTGTTGTCACTTCTTGACTAGGGATCTTATTTTATTCATTTTTGGTCGTGCTGATGGCCCAAAGCACCATTTCTCTCAGGCATTCAGCCAAGATCTTGAGCTAAATTTTCCTTTTTGTTAGATTTCATACATCATGAGTTTTCAATAACAAAGAGGACTGTAAAGAAAGGAGGTGGAACTATGACTCAGACTTACAAGACAGGGTCGAATGGCACAGTCCTCAACATACATAGGTTGGGCCACAGAAGGCATGTTTAAATAATGACTTGGAAAATTCAGAATCTAATCAAACACATCTGTGCTTTATATTCTCTACCTGCTGTCTTGCCTGAAATGAAGATGCTTAAATCCCCATTAGTGGGGTAGGACCACCCATCTATGGAAAAACAGAGCTGGACACCAATCTGTTTTGTGAATCTTCAGAGCGGCTACCAGCTGACTAGAAAACATTTAGTGTGTGGGATCCAGTGTAGGGCAGAATGAACACAGCTGGCTGACACAGCAAGCAGTTAGGAACAACAACGAAAATGTCATTTGATTCGTGGGCTGAGCCAATCCATCTGGAAAATCTGTCAAAGAAAGTAGCTGGAAATGACATTTCAGCTCTGATTTTCCTAGTCAAGTCTGTACCTTAAGCTAGAGACTCAAAAATAGCACTCCTTCTAGATGGTATCAACACAGTGACACCTGAGTCTCTTTGCTTTGGTTTTTCAAGAGTGACTTTAGCTTTTCTGGAGAGAACACGGAGACAGCAGGGGCTGGGTGCTGGGAACAGAGCAACACTTGTACCTTGTTTCCAGGAAATAGATGATTCTGCCCGTGCTGACTCCTGGATTTCCTACATGAGTTCTGAACCCTGGGCCTGATGCACAGTGAGGCGTGCGATTGGCATTTGCAGAAAGCTTGATATCCCACACTGCAGTTTATGAGTGGTGCCAGACAAAGGAGCATATTAAATGACTGCCAGCCCTATGATAAGGCTGGTTATTACAGAGGTATAGTTTCCCCAGGTCTAAAAACTCATAGTGGTGCCACTGAAGCATGCCAGGGAGAAGATAAAATTTAATTAATAATTTTCTTAGAGGCCAACAGTCTATTACAACTATGTTCCTTGCTGTTTTCTGCAATGACCTTACAGCTCATAAACATTACAGATACATGTTTGTCAGAGTCTCATCCCGAGGTTTAATTTATGGCTCAGGTTCCATTGCATAATTAGCTTGACTGAAACGATTTGCAGATACTGGGAACATTACAGGCTCTGCATAAGGTAGGTGTGTGCCTCCCTCCCTTGTGTTGAGGCCAATGTCTGGAAGAGAGACTGTAATTTTCATGATTAATAACATGCATTATGGACAAAGCTGAGGATGAAGGCAAAGTCCGTTACTGACTTTCAGGTGATAAATTTTGGTTTCTGCTAGAATTAAGAGTCTGGACACTGAATTAGGTACCACTTTTATATTCAATGAGATAGCTCATTCTGATTGTTTTTAGAAACACAAAATTGTAAGAAATGATTTAATAGCCGGGGTAGATTTTTCTCCACTAGAATAAAATACTTGTTCATTTAATATGCAACTACAATTTATTTTGGATCTATGGTATGCCCAATACTTTGTAGAACTGTGGGAAATCAGTGCTTCAAAGTCTGGGAAGAAGTACATGTTAATAAATATCTTTTGGACACAAGAATTGATCATAGGATATTTCACATTTTAAATTATAGAAAACATAGACAATATTCATAATCAAGAAAAAAAGCAAAAAAGTAGATTAAAGATAATAGTCTCTATCTTCATCAAGTTGAGAACTAGTATTTACTGAATGCCTCCTGCCAAACACAATGGTACCAGGACTACAGAGAAGACAGCAGCAATTTCTGGTTCAGTCCTTAAAGACTCTCCAGTAGCAAAAATCACTCCTACAACATGCCTGAATACAGCAAAACTTTAAGCATGATACTTTCTTCCATTGTCTTTTGGATATTCTGCTCCCCATGATGTTATAGTTAAATTAGATTGGCTTTGCTCTGGTCAGAATCTCAAATACCTGTTCAATTTACAGCACAAAGAGAGAATCACTAAGCCTTCTGCTTTGAGTCTTTCCTCTGATCAGATGTTCTTTCTCCATAAAAGGCCCATTAAAACTCTACCTCTATTCTTCAGAGTCTACTTTAAACACCATCTAAAATAGTGCAGTTGTCGCTTGGTATTCACAGGGTATTGGTCAGGATCTCCATGTATACCAAAATCTATAGATGTTCAAGTATCTTATATAAAATGATGCAGTATTTGCAAATAACTTACACACTCCTCCTATGCATTTTAAATCCCTTGATTACTTATAACACCAAACACAAGTAAATGCTATGTAAATAGTTGTTACACATATATTGTTTAGAGAATAATGATAGGAAAAATGTATACATATGTGCATTACAGATGCAGGTTTTTTTCCAAATATTGTTAGAGTGCTGAATCATGGTTGAATCTGTGGATGAGGAACCCTTGGATTGTGAAGGCCAACTGTGGCACATTGTTGGTGTACATTGCACTTACTCATTCTTTCACTCACATGTGCACAGACATTTCTCATTTAATGATCAAGTTATTAGGATTAGCAACTAGGTTGTTAAACAAATTGATCACTAAATGAAGAACTGTATATAGTATGCACATTACAATATTCGGAACAAAGAAACAGTCAAAGAAGACTCCAACTTGATTTTGCTTTTATTTGTATAACTCTACATGCAGTACTGCATTGTATAACAGAAAATAGAACTACAGTATTGTGCAGTAAGTACAATCAGCAAAAATTATAGCACCATTTAAACAAGGGGCACTGTACCAAAAAAAGGTATCAAATCTCTATAAATAAGATGTGTAGAACTGTAAAAAAAAAAAAGGATGGGTTATTAAGTCTGAACAATGCACCTTGGTCATAAGTTTGAACAGTTCTCAACCTGGTAGGTCTTTAAACAGACAGTATCTCTATATCTCACCTCATTCTAAAGTGGTGAAGGTTGAATTGTATGGAACAATAGGAAAACCTATTGGTTTGTGAGAATATAGACTTCAGTGCCAAAGCAAGTCACCTCATTCCAACTGTCATCTATATAATGTTGGTGACAATAGCACAACTAATTTACTCTGGACCATGATAACCTCTTCAAATATGATTGCATCACTCACGTACCACTGTCATCATAATATAGGTAATACTATTGCTATACTACAAGTGAGAAAACTAAATCAGACAGCGTAAGTAAACATGTTCCCAAATCATACAGATAGTGAAGGTGAATATCAATCCAGGTCCACACCTAAATCTTTGCTCTTAGCCACTACATTATCCTGTATCTTCTGTAACCCTCCACTGATCATGAACAGACTTGGAAGTGTCTTTACTAAGCTACATCCTTGAAGGAGACAATTTTAGCATCACATTTGCCTGTCTGATGAAAACTATTCAAATTTTTGCAATTGCTTGACCGCATGAATCTTTATAAGAACAAAAACACCTGACAATTTGGAAAACTCTGATACTCAAGCATTTCAGATCTTATCTGAATGCTTGGCTCCATATAATTCTAGGAAAGGCATTATTTCCATGAAAACGGATCATAAGGAATCTGAGTTGAAAGATAAAGCAAAAATTTTAGAGCAGTAGTAGATAATAATATCAAAGGAAATATGCATTTTCCTTTCAACCGGTCACAATACGTCACAGAATCACAGTTGTTCTGTTGTGATACCTTATGAAAACAGGCAATGTGAAGATGTTATGCTATACTACATTCAGTTGGGATTAAAATAAAAGAAGGGAGATGAAAATAAAATGACTGGAGTAAATTTAGATTCTTCACTATCCCCCACCATTATAGGACCATAAGTCTCCCGCAGACAGGAAGATTCTTAATATCGTTTCACACCAACGCAAAGATAACCATTCTGAACTTCTTTAAACCAAGTGTCTTGGGTTCTGTATTAGTCCAAGAAGTTTAAATCCAAACGTTTCCCCTAAAGTAGCAACTCTGTGGCTTACATACAAATTTATACATTTACAAATTTGAGAAGACTGAGCAATAACTCATACTTACTCCTTCTGTTATTAACAGATTTTTCTGTTCACTTTAGTTCAGTGTATAAGCAACATCATAATCAAGGTAAGATTCTCCAAACCTAGCATCTCAATGTTTCTTTCTTGACCAGTTTTAAAGAGTTAATCTATTGTTTTTTATGCTTCATGTATCATGACCACCTTGATTCCTCAACTCCTTTAGGCTCTGTCCCTCATTAAATACCTAACACTAATTGATGGATGTGTGCATGTGTGGGAGACAGACAGAGAAAAGAGAGAGAGAAATGGTAGAGTTAGTATGGACAGAAATGTAAACATAACAGCATCATAGGATGACTGGTAGATGTGGAAAAGATTCCTTAAACCTGGTCTTATATTCTGAGCCAAATTCTGCTTTTAGATATATTTCTTCCAAATATTTTTTTAAAAAGTAGGGGAAGGGTTACTAAGAATATTAATGGAATCAAATTCTAAGAATAAAGGCTACATTAAATAAATTAAATTACATTTATATGATGAGTTATGGTAAGCTACTGAATGTCGTGTGATAGAAGAATATTTAATTGCATACCCATGATCCATTTCTGTTACTGAAGCATGTATGGTCATAGTCTTATTCACAGATTTAATTTATGGGTCAGGTTGTGGTACATAATCAGCAAATGAAGGTTTTAAGGCGCTGCTGCTGGAAATATGACAGGTTCTGCATCAGTTATAGAGTAATATAAGCTATGATTTTGTTGAAAATACATATGCATGGACTGAAAAGATATATTGACACAAAATGTCACATATTCATAAAACATGTCCTTGGCAATTTTAATCATCCTTTGGTTTAGACCTTCACTTTTTTTGTAGCTATAATTCAGACTTTTCTATTTACCCTTTTTGCATTTTTTCAAAGTCCGTAAAATCCATATAATCAGTTTCACATCAAGCTATTTTTTAAAAAATAATTAATGTCAGAGGCTGTGAACGACTTTTTAAAAATCCAGCCAACAAAACACTCCTGTAAAAAAATTCCCAAAGGGAACTTCTTGAAGGTGAGTGCTTTTCCCCAAACAGTCAGCACCAGATTGCAGACCACATCCCTGCAGAAGTCCCCGACAGCAGGTGTAATGTTCTATGAACAAGGAACAAGGCCTTGCGGGACCAGGGACTTTAATCAGCTCCATCCTGGGGCACTGCAGAGATTTTCTTACTGCTTAGGAGATAGGAGGAACAAGAAGCTTGCACTTCTACCTCAGTGAACTTTGTCCGTAACTTAGACTTCTAGGAGATCAGAGAAAAACTATGCATAAATACTTCCTCCACCTCACCGCAAAAAGTTCCTTTATATCAACTTTACAGAATATCAATTTCTTGATGAGTTCAGATTCATATATATATATATATATATGTATATAATATACAAATGTCAGAATCAGACATTTTAGGATAGGGCATAGATAAGGTAGAAACAAATTTAGAGAGAAATAAAAAGGGATGAAGAATCAACTTGTGAAATCGATGATTAGAAAGAGAAACAACTACTACTGAAGACCCCACAGAAACAATGGAGATCTTGTCTCAATGATCATTTCTGAGTCGTAGAAGGACTTGTGAGACCTGGAAGCTTCACTTTGCTGACGCATACGCATCGGTAAATGTTGCTTTAAATGCACTGCTGTGGCTCACATAGGTTGTCAAGTTCACTGTTCCTGGAGGCAGTCAGCACAGTGCCAATTATGAAGTTGGCACCTTGCAGTTATCCCACACTCTAAGGAAGGGATAGGGAAGAAGTTCAGTGCCATTTCCTGAAACACCTGGCTATCAGATCACTCTATCCATCTGCAGGTACTGACACAATCGCTGCCAAAGTGCTAGGGAGGGGTCAGGTTACCTACAGGAGTCAGGCGATGTTTATATTGCCTTCTGTTTTCCACAAGCTCTTAGTTTATAACTCTTTACTGTTTTTTGTATTATCTACATAATTCCTTCACTCATATTAATGCTTCTTGGTATTCTTGGGAGAGAGCAGTTCGGTTTGAAGGTAGCTTCCCCCCAAAGCTCTCCAAACTAATAGGAAAAAAAAAATGACACACTTGAGTATGATGTAATCTAGCAAGTTTCAATTTTCAGAGAAAAAGAAAAGGCCTTTGAAAGTAATAAAAAAGGGCTTCTAAAGTTTTGTTTAATTCAATCATTCAGGAAGTTTTTCCTCCCTCTCTCTTTTCAGTCACTCTTTTTGTTCTATCTCCCCAACCATCTCAGAAAGCTCTCTCACGAAATTTCTCCTCTCCCTCTCTTCCTCCCTTCCACCTTCCCTCCTTCTTTCTTTCCCCACCCCTCCTCATACCTCCCCTTCTCTCTCTCCTCTCTCATCTCCCCTCCTCTTCTCTCTCTGTCTCTTTCTTGAACTCAGGGCCTTCACACTGAGCTACACCTTCAGTGCCTGCCCTCCATCCCCAGCCTTTTTGAGGCAGGTCTCACTAATTTGCCCAGACTAGGCCAGAATTTGTGATCCTCATGCCTCAGCCTCCCGGAGCACTGGGATTACAAATGTGAGCAACTGCACACAGCTGAAGAAGCTTTTCTTTACAACTAAGCTAAAAATAATACCACTGGTTATTTGTTTAAGCTTATTATAATTCCAGGCAAATATGTAATATTTTATATGGTTTATCAGTCTCATTCTTCGTAAGCCTGTGAAGTGGTTACTATAATAAATCCCCATTTTGTCAGTGGAGAAACTGAGGTTAAGGATTTGCCCAAGGCCAGTTGGCACTTTAGTAGCAGATTTGGTCTTTTAATTCTGTCCCCCCCCCCAATCAAGCAGTCATACAAAAATGGTGCTTTCAAACACTCTATTATATTTCTCCCCATATGTTGTTCTGAGAGTTGCAGACTTTGAGATTAGGCAGGCAATTTTCATGAGGTGAACAGGTCTAGGGCTGGCAGTGGGACAGCAGCCTGGAATTCCTCTACCTGATCTACAGGGTTATCCCCCGCCTCCTCTGGGATGCACCTGCCTGCTGTGGCCACAGTAGCAAACTTTTAAAATGAAGATGGAAATATATATAGTTGTAACATCTAAAAAAAATCGCCTGGTTTTTAAATGTTGGCAATTTACTTTAAAATACTTAAATACAGGAAACTAACTCTATGCTAGATGAACAAAGGCCATCAGTAGGCAGTGCTCAGGTCATGGACTATGTCTTTCTGTTCCTTACCTTTGGCTTGGTTTAGACTCAAACTTGGAGAGCTGTGATAGCAAGATGCGGCTTCAGTGAAACAATATATCTTTGGCTTTCAAGTCACTCTCCTTTATGGACCATAATAAATAGTTGAACAGCAAACTCTTTCCCATCTGGGCTTTTGGAGGCAATATCAAAACTCAGCAGGCTTGGTGGAAGCCTACCTCCCAGCTGATGATGAGGATCCAGGCCTCCCTCCCCTCCCCACTGTTGTGTCGGCATCTCTGAAGTTGCCTCTGGCTTTCCTGCGGGGTTCAGCTACACTCTGGCTTCCACTGGGTCTAGCTCTAGTTTGTGTCTTGGAGAAAAAAGAAAAAAATCCTTTCAAACCCTGAAAATTACAAATTGGTTTCAAACTTCTCTGCCCAAATTTTAGAGCTGATGGTAAATTTCACACCCACCAGTCACATTTTTCTTCTTACCACATTCTGGTTTAAAAAAAAAAATAAAAGAATAATTGTTCTTCCAAGCAGGGAAGCTGAGGTTGGGCCAAACGAACTAGAATCTTAGACAATTTGGAGAAGCCCCTCAAAATCTATAGGGTAGGCTTCTCTTTAAATACTGTGATTTGGTTTACAATTAGACCCCCTGCAAAAAACCAGCTCCAAACCTCTCTGCTTTGGGGTTTTTGATCTCACAAAGCTCTGTGTTCACTCATCCCTCAGTTTCTTCCAGAGGCCTTTGTATCAGCGTATCCATCTTGCTCACTGTTGTATCCCCAGCACCTGACACCAACATTAATAAATATTTGTTGAATAAATGAATAAAATGAATGAAAGGTTCAGATCAGTAGGGACCAAGATAATATCTATGTAGTGATTTATTCATTCAAATATGTTGGAATGAATGCAGGTCCCTAAGGAATACACTTGATGAACACAGGGTGGCTGTTGTTCAGATCGCTGAGGTTTTGTGTAGCTGTGTCAAGCTGATTTTGCCCACAGAGAGGCAAAGAATGAGGTTTTCAAGTAGAGCATGTGACAAAGGTGAGAGGGAGTTAGAAAATAGCAACTCTGGGGGTTGATGGCAAGACAAGGGAGAAAAGATGGGGGAGTGTGTGATGCAACCCTCTCCAGTCTTTCCATGAAATGGTCAGTAAAATATTCACTGACATCAATTATTTGATGAAACAGTCAGAACACCCAATATAGTCAGTATTGTGCATAGTCAGTATCAAAAAGCAAATATAACCAGAACAAAGCCTCTTTCTTGGGGAATAAACAGTCTAAGATGAAGCAGCCAGGGAGAAAAACTTACACTACAACATGAAAGCTGCTCAAAAGTACTCAAAAAAACCACCATTGACTTACAGACATTCATTGAGCATTTACTACATGCCAGGTATGTGAACAGTGGCAAGGAGAGAGAGAATGTATATTTAAAGAATGAGAGAGTATCAGTGATGGGTGCTATGACTGAAACAGGGTGAATGAGTGATATAAAACAATGATAAGGCCTGAGTTTCAAATTAACTAGGTTGTCATGGTTGGCTGCTCTGAGAAGTAACAACTGAACTGAGATCTGAATGATGAAAGTAAAGAAAGTGTATAAAAGGCCTTCCTAGAGTAGAGAAGACCTATACAAGAATAACCTCCCTGTGGGTCAACTGTATGGTACAAGGAATAGGATGGAGAGGAGATAGAGCATGTGGTTGGAAGAAGCAGGCAGGGGCCAAGTTAGGAAGACAGACAACTGAATGCAAAATTGGATGGACTGATAAAGATAGGGAAGTTGACTGAAATGCAGAGGTAAAATGTAATCACAACACAAGGGCCTTGACATATACCATCTCTGGGGGAAAAGTTCTCAAACACTTTCCCTTCAGGGGGCAGGAAATAATGTAGTTTAGTTAATTGGCCATAGGGACTGCTCTGTGTATTAATGTAAAACTGGGGATTATCTAGCCCCAGATGCAAATGAAAGGGCACAGTGGGTCACTGGTTTTCCAAAGACTCTTCTCACTTGAGGTAGAAGTGAAAACGCCAATTACCCTCATTTCAGTGGAAAAAAACGGGAGAGGAAAAACACTGGAGAATTGTGATTCTGATTGGCTTGAAAATCATAATCGCCACCCCAAAATTAAGAGGACAGAAAGAAAAAAAAAAAGCCCTTTACTCTTGGGACCTTAAGTGATTAGGAAGAGTTGTTATTTGGCTGATTTTCACACTTCATTAGCATATGCATGATTTAACAAGGAAACATGCTGGGGGGCTGGCATGGGCTGGGCAGGGCCTTTCTCCCCACCCACGCACTGGAAACTGGGGCAGTAGCATTGGGAGTGTGTTATTATGACAGCAAGAAACAGAGATCAGTGCAGAAAGGGGGATGAGCACATTACCAACCCCTGAATGGGTGCGATGTGTACCTTTACTCCTGAGCACGCTTGTGCAGGGGTCCACACTGCTGGAACACTGTATTCCTCCCGAGAAAAGAGCCACCTGGGTTAAACACAATTCTCCTGCCTCCCACAGACACCCATATTTTCTTCTCCAAGTATCTGTCAATGCCAAGGAAACTGAAGAATTGTATTATGATTGTCCATGTTCCACTAAGCAGTGAGGATAGGAAGGAAGTGGGCTGGTGTTTTGAGGACAGGATAAAATGGGCTCTGGGAGGAGAGCTGGGCCTTTACATTTTCATTCTGAATTTCCAAATGAGATCTATATGCAGTGCAACAAGGACAAAAGTCATACTCAATGCTTTATAACAGTTAAACTTGAGGCTTTATTTTTTTTTTCTCCATTCAAAAAACTTCAAAAAGAAAAAGACAAAAATAGGCTGCTTGCCATGGAAGGGCTCAGTCATGCCCAGCCTTTCTGGGCCTGTACGATTGCTTAATTCCTTTGCAAAAGTAGGTGTATAACTCAGAAAGTGATGAACAGAATATGTAAGTCTTTCTGAAAAGAAATAGCAGGGAATTTTATAATTCTCGCATCATACTCACTTCATCACCACACTCAATATAAATCACTTTAAAATTGTGTCATTTAGTCGATTAATATAGTCTGAGATGATTTGTGTAATGGTTAACTTAACTGGCTTGCTAGTTGCCTAGAAGATTAGAGTAAAACAGACTTCTGAGTGTTTCTGGGTGGTTCACAGAGGTGTGACCTTGGGTACTATATCTGGTCCCTGGCCCCTTCCTTACTGGCACTGTTCCCCTGCTCTGCTTCCTGGATGACATGAATTAGGCATCTTTGCTCTGCCATGGCCTTCTGTCATGGTGTTTCGCCTTACAGCCAGCCAACCATACACTAAATCTTCTGAAACTGTGAGCCAACTAAACCTCTCCTCCTTTAATTGTGGATGGCAGGTATTTGATCCCAGCAATAGAAAGGCCAACCAATACCATTTGCCAATCTTTTCTGCTTCTGGGATTGCTTCATATCAATTCTCTTGTCTTTTTTTTTTTAAGAAAACCCTAATTTTCTTTTCTCTTAGTCCAGTCTGCTTTCTGTGTATGTGTGTGTGCATGCACGTGCATCTGAACATTTGTATATCCTAAAGACCTGAGCTAATCAGCATACTCTATAATCCTAGCAACAATGATTCATTCAGAATTTTTAAAATCCACCTTGGACTAAAGCAAGTTAAGTCCAGACTTTTTTTCCCCCACATTGAGATGATTCCAAGATATTCTTTTCACTCCTTCACACCCACTCCTTGAAGCTCTCCAAACATGTCAAACATTTTCATACCTCTGTGCTTTTGCAGATGCTATTCTACTTTTTGAATGAATAAAGAAATCTATCAATTCTTCCATATGTTATTCTGGCTCAAATTCCCAAACCTTATGGTACCATATTTAACTTCATAAACATGTACTCACTACTATTATATCAGACTATGACTGTTCTCCTAGCAACCATTCTTCCCTTCCGCCAAAAGCCTCCAACTTTCCCCATCCCCATCTTCAGGTAAAACTTAGATGGTACTTATTCCTCCTCCCTCAACATCAGAGTTAGAACCTCATTGACTTAAATTATTCCATCTTACTGAGTATAGGAAACAGACTTGAAGATGAGTGCAGAATTTAAACAGAGCTGATAAGCTATCAGGAGATGTTTCCTAAGAATTTAAGAAAAAGACAAGAAGCACTGCACTATGGCAGTCATTTTTCCATCATAAAGAGAGAGCTTGGAACTGTGGCTGGGTTTCTGTAGAAAGCAAAGCAGAAAGAACATTTATCCAGGGCAACACAGCTAAACAGTGAATCAGTCCTTGCCTGAAGCCAGAGTTCTTTTGAACTTCTGTTTGTGCCAAACTTTTGATTAAGCAAATTTTAATAGGTGTGTCCAGCCCATTCAATCAAAGATTCTACATCAGTATAATAAGAAAAATGTTTGACAGCTCAAGAGCCAAGGAAGAAACCTGTGGGAAATCATAAACTATTGTCTAAGTCAATTCCAAACTGTTCACAGTTTCATACATTCAATATACTGTATATTTGAACACTTGTTCTGCTGAATACTACTCTAGGATATTGGAGGGTAAAGCAATGAAGAAAACCAACAGGTGTCCTTTGGGAGCATAGATTCCAATGGAGGATGATGTGTTATAAACTATAAATAAGTATAGTAGGATAGAAGCTGACTATTGGAAAGAAACAGTAGTCCAAGGGAGGTCAGAAATGTCACAGGTGGAAAGGGATTGCAATTTCCCATAGATAGCCAATGTAGGCGTCATTGAAAAGGTGACACTTGAACACAACTTACAGGTACAAACTGGATGTGCAAGTGTCTGGGACAAGAGCAGAGTAAGGAAAAAAATGCCAATGCTAAGGACCCTGACAACTGATCAGTTTAAGTAGCAGCAGAAGGCTACTAAGTCATGAGAAAATAGAAGCAGGTCAGGTTAGAGAGGAATTTGAAAGGTTAATGATGAAATGCCTCATATGATACCATTAGGATAATTATAATTATTAACACATTAACTGTACGGATTAATAGGTTTCACTGTGACATTTCCATACATGCATATATCATGCTTTGATCATCTCATAATGGGAAGTCACTGCAGTATTTTGAGAATAGGAATGACATATCTGACTCAATTCTTAAAAGAATCAATTTGGCTATTCTATAGAGAGGATTTTGAGTTTAGAGGTAAAGAATAAAATCAAAGAACTGTTGTAGCCTGCATGTTAGATAATCACTTGGGTCATCATGGTAGTGATGGAAATTGTAAAAAGAGATTGAATTCTGGATAGATTTTAAAAATAAAGCCAATAATACTTTCTAACACTTTGCATGTGAAGTGCGAATCAAAGACTTCAAAGTTTTGGCTTGAGGAACTATAAGGATGGAGTTGCCATCAATTGAGAAAGGGACAGCTGCAGGTGGAAAAGATATGGTTAGGAGATGTTCAGGAGGTCAGTTTGGAAATACAAAGTCTGAGATATTTCATTAGATACCCAAGTCAAGATTCTGAAGAAGCAATAGGAAATGTAAGTCTGGACTTGAGGAGAGAAGACAAGATTACAGATAATGAATGTAAGGGTTGCTGACACTTATTGATAGTATTTTAAGTCATAAGAGGCTGAAACAATGAATTGTAGATAAGAAGAGTGTGTCCAGGTTTTAATTCATTTAATTAACTCATTTAATCTATACAATAACGTTATGAAGTCAGTTGTTATTGTAAAATCCTAATTTTACAATCATGGAAATTGAGGATTAGAGATGTTAAATTTGCACAGCAATTTGGCCAAGAACATACATTTTCTACAACACTTTATAAACTAGTAGTCATGCTGGAACTAAAACCCACACAGTCTAACTTTAGAGTCTGTGTTCTTAGGTCTTATCCAATATTGCTATCAATTTCCGAGTGGAATTATTTAATCAACTGATAAATGTTTGGATTAAAGATAAGAGTGTGTATGATCCAAGAGTGGCCAACTGAGCTAAATGAATTCAGTTTTCTGTTTTCGAAGCTAGATGGGGCTGCAGGCATGATGCCAAGATGGAGGTAAGAGCTGAGGCCATGGGATACAAACACAAGAGACCAGTTTGCTTAGTAATCCTCATATTTAGTCGCATTCATTTGGGGATCTTGTTAAAAGATGCAAGTTCCTACGTGGCCACTCCTAGTAATTGTTTTAGTAGATATTGAGTTGAACTTGGGGATTACATTTTGATGTAAGTCTCAGGAAATTCTGAATGTTTTTTGAGAAATACTACCATAGATAATCTACTTTGGCCTCTACCCAAGAACTCTGCACTCAGAAAGACTAACAAAATTAGACTTTAATTTATCCTAGCTTTATAAATATTATGATGGAAGGATGACATCTCTGCATGGACTACAACTTAGTTTGGAAAGCTAATTTGATTGATATTCCTTATCATGGTATTTAGTCTTTTGTCAACCATAGTAAATTTCCTACATACATAAAAATTGATTTTTATTCTCTTATTTATTCATAATAGTAGAGTGGTCTTAAACTTTGGCTAGCAAATGGTGGGTCTTCACTACATACACACTGATGAATTAAGGTATGTGAGAAATTTATATTTGCATTTGTCAGTATAGACCCAAACTTAAGTCAGATATATTTACCAAAAAAAAAAAAAAAAATCAAAATCAAAGTATACTAGCTTTTACCTTAAGTTAACAAATGACTATACCTTTACAATAAACTACCAAAGCAGAGTTATAAAGTAGGCTACTGTGACTGGCCCCTTCTTTAATTTCAATTAAACAGACAAGTACAGAGCTTCACAAAAATTCACATATTGTAACTCCCAATAATTTGACAGCTGAGAAAACCTAAAAAAGCATGATAAACTAGCTAACGTTTGCCACCAGTTTGGTTAGAATTTAAAGGTAATTGCACAAATGTTTTCCTCCAGTACTAAATGCAATTACCAAATGTTTGTACATCCTGTTGCTTTCTATGTAGGATTCTGAAAACAGTCCTTACAAATTGTCTCAACTTCTGTGATGATTAATCACCCTATTAATACAGTGTAGTTTCATTTTAATTTCAAAATCCTTCCAGAACCCCTGACTAATCCAATTTATTGATTTTTTTTAAGAGTTAGAACCAGAACTTTATTGTAGTGTGTAGACTTCCCGACCTCACACCAATATACACATCAGAGGTGGAATTTATTGATTTCTTTAGCAGGGAATCCCAAGTGGAATGGGATTATTTCCTAAAGCAGGAAAATCAAGATTGCGGTGGTTTCTGCCTTACCATCTTGATCACTTTCCTCATCCCTGGAACAAATTACCCAGCTTCAATTTAAAAGAGGAGAAGTTTATTTTGGCTCACAATTTCAGAAATTTAAGTCAATGGTTGGCAAGCTCAACTGGAAAATTGGCATGGTGGGAGGGTCTGCATGGAGCAAAACTGCTCACATCATGGTGGCCAAAAAGTAGAGAGAGACGGGAGAAGCCAGGAAGGGAAATTTACCTTTCCGAGTCATGCCCCCAGTGACCCACTTCTTTCTCCTAAGGCACACTCAGGTACAGCACCCCCATGATTCAATTATCTTCCAAAATCCCTGCCTTGGAGCATATGAGAGTTTTGGGGGTCATTCTTGATCAAAACTATAATGCTGCTCAATTTTTTGTGCAATTAAAAATATGGAGGCAGGGAAGGAATAATTTCTCTTTCTTATCTAACCAACTGTCCATCAACAATGTATCCTTTAAATACATTGTATTAATCATTTATATAAAAACATAACCCAGTAATTAATATCATGGGGTCTTATCTGTCATGAGCAAGTTGCTTATCTATAAAATGAGGTCAGTGAAAGTATCTGTTTCATTAGGACTGTTAGGAAGATTACACGGAGACAGTCATCATGACGCACACTTGTAATCCCAGATTTCTGGGAGGATAAAGCAGGAGGATGGCAAATTCAAGCCCAGTCTGGTCAACTTGGTGTCTTAGCAAAACCTTTTCTTGAAATTTTGAGTTGGCAAGTGTTGGAGATATAGCTGAGTGCTAAGGCTCTGGGCTAAAATATAAATTAAAATAAGATTAGGTGGAATCCCATTTCTAGGTATATATCCAATGGAAATAAAATCACTATCTTGAAGAGATAGGTGAATTCCCATATTCATTGCAGCATTGTTCACAATAGTTAAGCTATGGACACAATATAAGTATTTGTCAATAGAAGAATGGATAAAGAAAATGTGACATTTGTATCAGAATATTATTCAGTCTTGACAGTAAGGAAATTTGGCCATCCAATAGACATTGTGCTAAGTGGCCAAGCCACACAAAGACAGACAAATACTGTGTGATCTCACTTATATGTGGCATCTCAAATACCAAACTCATTGAGATTGGGGGTAGCAGGGTGGTTACCAAATAGAGAGATGATGGCCTAAGAGTACAAACTTTCAATTATAAAATTAGTAAGTTCTGGAATTTTAATGATTTAATGGAGATCATAATTAATCATAATGTGTTTCATACCTGAAATTTCTTAAGAGCAGATGTTAAGTATTCTCCCTCCAAATACAACAAACAAAAATGCAAAATATAATTATAAGAGGTAATGGTTATGTTAATTAGTGTGATAGTGTATAATCATTTCACCATATATAGGCTATAAAAACATTCAGTTATACAATTAATTGATACATTTTTGTCAATTGTATCTCAATAAAGCCAAAAATTAATGTGCAGTACAAAAAGATTAGACAGAAATGCATAGAACATAGCTAGCACAGTCACGGTGAATGCCCTGCCATTGATACTGATAGTCATTTTTATCTATATATATGTTTAACTAGATATAAGTACCTATATACACAGGCGATCTGTACTTTTTGTCACTCTGCATTTTACATTACCCTCAGTTGCCCAGTTACTGCCTAATAAGCATCTCTGTTTCACCTCTTCCACTGTAGTCATTAGTTCAGTGACTGTAGCTGCTGACTCAAATGATGGCTCATCCGTGGATCATAACACTCCATAAAAACAGCATTGCAATGATCTAGCAACTGAAGAGGATTTCAGAAATGCAGTAGCATCATCTTCTTACTCAATAGGGGAATGAAAAAACAAAGGGCCTCTTCATGATGGGTCCTGGTGTACTGGGCAATGGATGCACCCAGGTGAGCTGTTCCCTTGCTTCCCAGTCTATTTATATCTGTCTCTCCACTGACTCACCATCAAAGACAGAGTAATCATAGAAGATAGAGTGGGAGAACATGTAATTACCTACCTGGCCTCACTAGATACAATGCCAATTTTTATTGATAGATTCAAGTATTTTGAGATTCAATGACACTTTCCTGGCATCTAAATACTCTGGTAGCATTGAGTGGCAAAACACTATTTTTCTTTTAATTTACCTTCATGGAATGCCTAATAAGCCATTCACAGAACCAAGTACCTTAAATGAAATAGAGGCAAATAAGACACAATTCCTGAGATCAAGGTAATGATAAGCCATAGAACATACTATTTCTCCAATAAGTGCTTAGCAGAGAACCTGGCCCATAATTGATGATTAATAAAGATTTACTACATGAATGAACAAATGTACAAATTAGGCAGAGCCATCCACAAGCCCAGGGCAGGAAGTAAAACTAATAAGGCCAAATTTAGAAGCTTCTGTTCCCAGCCACCATTGCCAAAAAGACATTCTTTGTTTTGTAGCTTCTAAGTCTGGCAGGAAACACAAGCTTTAACTTAGCCCGTTGATTTTGAGTGACTACAATCACTCTGTGATTTCTGCTACCAATCGAGGTCTACTCGGGTCTCTTAGTAGAGGTAGCAACTTGATGCAGCACCACTGGCAATGGAAAAAACCAGTTTGAGTTCGTCAATCTCTGACTCTATCCTGCAGAATTTCTCCCTTTCAAGGCAAAAGTAGGAAATCAGCTAAACCCTTCCAAAAATTTGACAGTCAACCCTTTGTTAACTTTCAACATCCCTGCTGTGCCTTCCCAGACTGGAGGGGTCTTCCATATTCTATAGGATAACTGGCACTGTTCCCTAGCAATCAGTAAAATCAAGGACTCACAGTATACATCCCAATTATTATTTATAGTGTGACTACAATCATGTTTCAGCTTTCAAGATACTCAAGAACTTGAGAATGTACCATCTGTGGTTTTTTGTCATCATAAAAGAGCAAATTAATGCTTTTTTACAAAGCCATGCCACTACTGCTAATTTTTTCATTTCTACAAGCTACCCCGCTAATAACCTCTGGGTATTTACACAGTTTATTTGATTATACAGTGCTTTTGTGTGTACTGAGCATTGCACAGTGAACTCACCATCCTGATTTTTAAATCCAGGCTCTTGCTTTGTTTTGATTGTTTTTTTCTCTATTTTTAGCAGAAGAACAACAACACCAGTTTTTCTTTTCCTGGGATGGATTAATCCTAAGAGCTGTAACACTGGAAGATGCTGAGTATGATATAACAAGATATATATTTAACCTTGTGCTTTAAAAACCTCTATCTACTGGGCATCTCCAGCTACCAGCAGCTAAGCACATTACTGTCATCAAATGCTATTTATTGACTATGCAGTAACTGTCTTGTGAGCTCCAAATTAATGGGGGGACTCCTGAGAACCTAATTTTAAAACATTATCCCTTCTTTGTTATCTGTATTTGTTTGTTTGAGAGCCTGACACTTTAATTGGGGCTCAGGACTCAAACGCACAACTGCAATTTTCCTTTTGAAAGCTTAGAAAGCTGCTGTCTAAAGATGCCCGGCTTAGCTCCTGGAGTTCAGAGGTTGGCAGGGAGCTATGCTGCTCCAAGTGCCAGTCAATGCCATGAATATGGAAGAAAACTGGAGCCTGTCTCACGTACAGGTTGGGGGTGGACAAAACAGCCATTAATCTTTCAGCTTCTCCCTCCTGTAATAACTCCTTTCTGCATGAGCATTTGTCTTATTTTTAGTCTACTTCTCAGGTGTTTTCCATCTTTATCTCTCCCAGTTTCTTCGGGAGCTTGGTATGTCTGGGTTCTGTCCTCTAATTGGCCTTCACCCTGCAATTCTTTTTTATTTCCCTACCAGGCAAATTGGCTCTTTCCTTGTCTGCTTAATCGGGACTGTTTTCACTCTATTGGCTCATTTTGCTTGTTTTGCATCTTCCAATAAGATTTCATCTCCTCTCTTCCTTCACGTATCACTGGAGAGATCTGCCCAACCTACCCCTACCCTAGCTCGCTCCTACCTTGCTCTGATGAAGCTTTCCCCAACAGTAATTTATGTCTTTCATCTACAGCTTCCACAGTCCTTGGTTTGAGTCATCTGTATAACACATTCTATGGTGGTTTGTAGCCTTGAACTCCTTACTTACAGGGATAGCCAGTGGATAAATCTTCACACACATCACACAACACTTACAGCCTCAGCCTAGAGCAGATGCTTAGGATATATTCTTTTTTATTATTAGTATTAGTAGTACATGCTTGTAGTACATAATGATTTCATTTGTCACGGTGAGTTGGTACATTACATGACATGTCTTAATTCTTTTCTTTATTTCCCTCCCTTCTCCATCTTTTGAATGCCCCTCCCCCTTTTTTGGTACATATTTGTAGCACATCATGATTGCATTCCTCATAGGGACTTGGTACATGTATATAACATATAACAATTTTCTTTTAATCTCATTTCCCTCCCTCATTCCTTTCTTCCTCCTTAGTCTCTTGGTTCCCGTCACTTTGCTAAAGATTTATCTTGCTATTTCCCACTATCTTTTATTTTGCTCTTTATTTTGGGTTTTTCATATAAGAGAAACCACAAAAGAAATATTTAAGCTTTTACATCTGATTTATTACATTTAACATTATGGTTTCAAGGTGCATAGAATATATTCTTAGAAAAATGAATACTATAATTTAAAATGATATAAGCACTTTAAAAGGAATGTTCTACTGGTGCTAACATCAATACCTAATGTAATCTAGTTGTGCACTGATATAGTACTAGGAAAAAGACCCAATATAACATAACACATTAATATTTACCCAGCACTTAATTTTTCAGGTACATACCTAGATGTTTTGCTTAGATTAAATCTTTGGACCTTATCAATAATTTTATAAACTAGGTTTAATATCGTGGCACATCTGGAATTAGGTCCATACCTGTCTGACCCCAGAGTTTCCTCTCCTAAATACATTGCATTTCTCTCTTCTATCCTACTTCAGAAGGATTTGTTCAGACTCAACCAGAATGACTTTATAAGGCCTTATGTATAAAAATGAGTGATGGAAACAACACTTCAAGGTGACCTTTAACTGGAAAGGCAGAATAAAACCATGGCCAAAATTTATCTATTCCTAACTTAAGTGGAATAATGATTTCTTTAATAAACAACAAGGGAACTGATCTAGTTTCTTTAATCTTATTTTTTGGCAATGACCTTATTTCTCTTGGTCTTTGACTTTCAAATTAAAAACTGCACCAGACCAATTTAAATATAACCACAGTTAAAAAAAAAAAAACATTAACAGAAAAACAGAGAGACAGGCAGACAGAGAGACCGAGTCAGACATAAAGAAAAAGAAAGAGACACTGAGACAGAGACAGTCAGAGACAGAGAGAGACAGACAGAGAGGGAAGGAGGAAGGGAGGAAGGGAGCATTTTGGGCTGGTGGTGGTATTAGAAGGAGGCTCTACTCACTTTTGGTTAAATGCCAGTACTATAAGAGTATGAGGTCAGTAAAAGAGGTGTGAAACCAATTAGGGTTTCTCAGCTCCTGGCTGCTCCACGCTATGCATATTGTATGCCCAAAATATACAGTTCTTCACAGAAGGAAGTATGGAGGGGCTGCAGTCTCTGTGTCACGCTGCACAATGGCTTGGTGCCAAAGTCCCAGGACAACACATGTCCACTCTCCAAGCCTGGGTTAAAAACGCTACAACTCAAAAGAACAGGGATAAACAAAAGAGATTCAATAAGAATAGGAATGAATCGTAGTTACAGGAGAGCACTATCAAGAGTTTAAGAAAAAAAATCTACCAAAGCTATATAGCTCTCTTAATGACTGTGACTGTAATTTCTGCATATTTTAACAGATGTTCTGTTTATAAAGCTGCAAACGGATTTAGGGGTTATGAATAAAGCCAGGAGGCCCTGGAGATGTTTCTTGGTATGATTAACTGACCACAGGCCATTTGTTTTACAACAAAGATGCTCAATGATCCATAAGCCATGATTTATACCAGCACATGTACACTAATGGCTGATGTCGCCATGATATTTCTCATTAGCACCAGAAGGGGGATTGGAGGAAAACAGATTATGGGAATAGCTCCCCCATTGCTTGACATGATAGTTCATTAGTGGGTGTGGAATTGATCTGAAAGGAAACTAAAATAATAAGCTGAAATTTGAATTATTATAATTAAGATATCTAATTCAGTGATGAAGGAAAGAATATGGTCTTTTGTAATCCTAGCTGCATGTACTTTGATAAACTGGGAATAAGAAGGCGTTCTGCATTTCCCAAATAAAAGACAAATCATGTCAAAAATTCTAATAATAATAAACTTAATAATATAACTGACTTGAATTGATCATCTACGCATGGGGCACTCTGCTGGGTAGTTAACATGAATTACCTCATTTCAGTTCTCATGACTGTATTGTAATGGTCCCCATGGACTGGAATAAGGAAAGCAACAAAGGTGGGGCATCCCAAGCTACTGGCTACATTTTGTCTTTCTCATAATACTCTCACATGTTCCACTCTCAAATGAGTTCTCCACCACATGAATCTTCCCTACTTATACTCACTGCTGCTTCATTACCTCATTGCCTTGACATGACTTCATAGCTTCATTTCTTCTTAAATTCTCAAAGCTAAATATCCTGGCAGTATTTTTTCAAGTCTAAAATCCCATGATCATGAATCTGGCAGGCTCAGCTAAGCCTTTTTAAATGTTTCCTTGGTACGAAGCCACATAAGAGATCCCAACTGAATGGCTGCCTTTCTGAAGTGTTTCTCTTTAGATCCAATCAGCTGTGGTTTGAAGGGATAGTAAAAATGTGTGGCACAAAAAAAAAAAATGCCCCTCTCCATGAAGATGAAATTGAAATCTTCAAGAGATACCTGCACCCTCACGTTGACTGCTGCATTATTCACAATGGTCAGATGTAGAAACCACATAAATGTCCAATATTATTCAGTCTTAAGGAAATGAGGAAATCCTGCCCTTTGTGAAAACATGGATGAATCTGATGGCTGATGTATAGAGTGAATGAGCCAGATGGAAAAAGTCAAATACAGTTAATCTCACTTTCATATAGAGTCTACATCAGTCAAACTCATAGAAATGGAGACTAAAACAGTGGTTATCAGGGGTTTGGGGACAGTAGCACAGGGAATGGATAGATACTGGTCAAGGGATACAAGGTTTCAATTATATAGGATGAGTAAATTCTGGAGATCTACTGGACAGTAATGTGACTGCAGTTGACATTATTGTACTTGAGATGTACTAAGAAAGTAGGTAGTGTTCACAGTTAGTTCCCAACTTACAAACATTCGAATTGTGAACATTCACAGATACGAATGTGCTTTGCATTACCTATTTGTAAATGCAAACAGATCATGAAAGTAGCTCACGTCTGCCAGACATTGTTACAGTTGTGGTGCTGTGTGCTCAGCGTACAGTGCGATAGTGTACAGTAGTACAGTGCTCACATCCCAGGATGTCTGGAAGCAAGAGGAAAAGCTGTGGTGATGTGGAGAGGATGTTAACAAGCGCAAAGCAATAACCATGGAAACAAAAGTGAAAATAATTGGGAGTGCAAGGTTGTGAGTTCGGTTCCCAACACCAAAAAATAATAATAATAACTGGGAGACTGAATTGAGATGTAAATATGGTGGACACTACTCTTTCTTATAACATGAATCAGTAAGCCATTGGCACAATTCTAGAGAACAAGGACAAGATCATGGACCATGTGGAATCTGCTGCCCCAATAATAATATCCAAAAAGCAGTAAAGTGAGAGAGGAGATGGAGAAACTTCTCAGTGTGTGGACCCAGGATCAGCATCAGCATCGAGTCCCGCTCAGCTTAGTAGTTGTTCAAGAAAAAACAAAAGACTTGGAGAAAAAAACAGAGTGAACAAGATACATCTTTTACATAAGACTCACTTTGTCAGACTTAGGAACAAATTTGACTTAGGGACATTTTCCCAAAACGGGACTCATCCTTAAGTCAAGGACTTACTATATTTCACAATGTATATAAAGATCAGATCATCAAGTTGTGTACCTTAAATACACACAATTGTTCACTGACCCCTCTATACTCTGAGTGTGCACTAGAACAAAGCAGATGCCCTCTGATGGGGAAGTCACAATCTTTACTCAGAGGGTGGTGGGAAGGGCAGACTGTAGCATCAAAATACTTGCTTCTGCCCCTTATTAGCTATAGGACCTCAGGCAGTGCTGGTAAGAGATAGCTTTATCCACTCATTCATAAGATGATAATATTATTATAGCTTACTTATACTCATAAGTGCCTTAGGAGAATGAAAAGGATATACAAAGTGCTTAGCACGGTGCCTGGTACAGAATACACACTTAATAAATGGTAGCTATCATCATAATTCTATTATTACTTTTATTAATCATTAATTATAATAACAAATAACAACTTCTTCATGGATAGCCCCAAATCTGAGGATGAATTAGTGTTCCAAATGGCCCCACTTAACCAAACTGGAATGGGAGGGAGGAGCAGCTGCTTGTATCTGCAATTCAGATCAACTGGGTAATTCTGTTTTTATTGTGAACAAACAAAGCAGAGCCTTCAACTGATTCCAAATGGCAAGATTCTTTGTGACTAACAGAGGTGGTAGTGAGTTGGAGGGTACTCCAGACTTTCCTGAATGATCCTCACTAGTGTCTAATATAGTAGTTCTATATTTGATTCCTAGGAGCTCAGAGTTGAAGCTCTGGTCCCAGTTTCATGCCCCCTTTACTCCCACTCAAGAGTTCCATTTCCCAGTTTTGTTTTCTCTGCTCTCTCTGGAATACATCAGATTCTTCCACTTGAAATGGCTGGGTCAGCACCCAACATCTGGCATTGCTACCCCCAAATTTATTGGATAATTAAATTTTACCCAAGAACTCAACAGGGGGTGGCAAATGAATACCTGAGGGTATGCCTGGCTCTGAAAGTTTCATTTGAGTGCAAATTATTACTATTTGTGAGCACAAAAGAATTAGTAAGTGCTCCTGAAACATCATTTCCATCTGTTGCCAAAGTTCACATTAAGTACCAAATTCAAGGGAAGATAATGAGTTATGTGAAAATGAACTCGTGCTTGGAATTTCGATATCCCCAGGTGATGCAAATAGGCACATTTGAACTTGTTCTGAAAAATTCCAAGCTCTGGGACCTGAACATATGGTACAAGTTATTTAGCCAGATAAGCCATGGGATTTCCTACAAGTAGGATTTTGTCAGCAAGTTAGTAAACAGTTTACAAATTTCCCTCAGCTTGGACCTTCTAAATCATGGTGGCAGGCCAAGTATTAGTGAGGTCTTTCTACAAAGAGCACACTTACGAGAGAGAGACAGACAGAGACAGAGAGAGAGGGATGGAGAGGAGAGGAGAGGAGAGGAGAGGATAAGAGAGAAGTGAGAGAGAGAATCTTCATGTTGTGCCCCAGGGCTCAAAAGCTAGCATCAGTTTTGCAAGTGTTTTTACTCCAAAGGACTTGTATGAAATTGGAATCCATTGATTTGTATAAATTGGAAATTGGAAGTATTCCAATCTAGTTATTGGAATTAGGCTTCAGATAAATGTTACTCCTTTTCTCACTATCAACATTAATAAGATGTTCAAGGAGCTTATGCCAGAGCCGTAAGAAATATCTGTCATAGGAAGCAGGGTACACAGCTACAGGGTGAGTGAATTTAACTGAGGGGTACGTCCCTTCATGGACTCCAAAGGCTATTTCTTTTTCAGAAAGCATACTCCATAGGGCACATGCCTAACACTGTCAACTCCTCGAAATGCTTTACAGCTACCATTATGTATCTGAATTAGAGCATTTTAAATATTTATTACAAGACCAAATCCCCAGGCAATTTGTGATGGAAAAATTTCCTACATTATTTATTTTTTAGTGTTATACAAAACCCACCACTAGAGCCACACAAGCACCAGCAAGCTTGTGTGGGAGAATGTTCTGAGAGTACTGGAGATTATCATCCACATTTGTTAATTTTAGTACGATTGAGACACTTTTAAAGATAAAGGTCATCAATATTTCAACACATCATTAAATTTAAATTCAGAACTGAGAGCTGTTATAAGTGAGAATCTAACCAGTTTTAATTAGGCATTTAATAAAAATTCTCCATGTGAAGAGAAATACTGGATATCAGGATGAAAACCACAATGGAGTAAAGGTTTGAAAAATACTATATTCCACCTAAGTCACGTGAGTCATCAGCAGATTTAGAAAATTAAGTTTCTCAAGACCCTATGACAGGGGATAGAGATATAGTTCAGTGACAGTGTTTGCCTGTCATGTACGAGGTCCCAGGTTTGATCCCCAGCATCACAGTACACACACACACACACACACACACACACACACTTGCACATACTATATGTGTGGTTCTTTAAAATAGAAGGAAAGCTTGTCCTAGGGAGATTGGAGCAATTTAAAGGAATCGGGATACCCAAATTAGGTACCCTTGGATTTAAACTTGTCATTAATAAATGCAAAAGTTTTAGCAAATTATTTTACCTCTCTAGGTCTGGATTTTCACATTTGTAAAATGGAGGAGAAACATAGTATCTGCTTCATACACTTGTAAGGATTACAACAGCTAACAATTACAGCTAATACTGAGCACTTACTGTATGTGGACATTGTTGTAGACAAGTGGTGGTGAACCTATGGCATGAGTGTTATTGTATTTTTCTTTTATGACAAAAGATATTAATATAGAGTTGTTCTTTCTAATCTAAAACCTTAGTATTCAGGTTTTAGTTTAAAAGAGAAGGATTTTGGGCTGCAGTTTGGCCTCAGTCTCTAAAAGGTTCACCATCACTGTTATAGACATTTTAAGGTCCGCATTATTTTAGTTAATTCTCTGTTATGGCTTGTATCTAGATGTCCCCCAAGGTGGGGTGTTTAGGAGCTTGTTGGATCAGGGTGTGTGATACTAGGATTAAGGGGAAGGGCACTAAATTAGACCATTTACTGGAATTAGTATAGTTCTGGCTGAAAGGATTTACTGAAGATAGAAGCCCCACCCTGGGTGTGGGTGGCACCACCCAAAAAGTTGGTATCCTGAGAAAGGGAAAGGCAGGCTTCAGAGCTCCTGCTTACTGTTTCACTGCCTCCTGGCTGCTCTGTTTTGAGCTATTTCTCCCCTGGGATGACCTTCTGCTTTGGAGCCAGCTGACTACAGACTGAAACCTCTACAAACTGTGAGCTGAAAGAAACCTTTCCTCCTTTAACTTTGAATGTTGGGTATTTTGTCCTGGCATTGAGAAAAGTAATTAAGACCTCACAAAAATCCAATGAAGTAGATATTTTTGTCCCCATTTTTAAAGATTAGGAAACTGAGACTTGAAGAAAAATCAGTGAGCCATTTCAAGTGTCACTACTAGCATTGGGCAGACTTGAGATTGGAATCCAAGTCTCATCTGTAGACAAAGGTCATTGCTATGCTGCCTACATTCCCTTCTACCTCTCCTCTGACCCATTGCCTTTAAAACTGACTACCTTCTCAGGTACACTGTAGACACCTCAAGAGCCAGAGCTGTGACTTCTCACTTAATGAATATTTGCCAAATGAATGAACCCACCTTCTAATATTAAGGAAGATAAAATCAGAGTCCACTTAGAAGCAATAAGATCCTTGGAAAGCTGAACTAAAGGGAGGACAGGGATTGTGGATATTCTCATATTATTTATGTACTAGGCATTAATGTCTTTAAAAATAGAACAAAAATCTGGCAAACAGAGTAATTGCAAAGTGTGTGTCAATGGCCTTGAAATCATACAAAAGCAGGTTGCACGAGTTAAAATAGAGTGCTCCACAGGTCACACTCCATGATGAGATTGAGAGAAGAAATGAGGCTGGGTAGGAACAAGGCAGCCTAGGTGAGGACTTCACAAGTGAAGTGAAGAAAAGCATTCTAGCACTTCAATCTGATGGGCTACCAATCACACTACAAGAGTTGCTTCAGCCTTTAGGCTAAAATGATTGAGTCCCAAGATGTTAGCATTTTTATTTCCTCCAGCTGTGGGGTCAGATTTTATGTGCTGGTTAGAGATCAACTTTTTTGTAAGGGGAAGAGTTTAATTATAGAAAGTGATTAGCCAAATGCTTAGATCAATAGAATGCAGGTCAAACTGTGCTCAGATATATCCACAGCTCTTATTACATGGAAAATTGAGGACCAGAAAACCCTCAGGAATGATGGCATGCTGACTCAAAGAACTCTCAAGTCCCCTGCTCTTGGAGGTGAAAAAAGCCAATAAAACAATTGGGGTCTTCAATACTATTTTTAAAATGAGATCTGGGCTGGGGATTTAATTCAGTGGCATAAGCACCTGCCTGGCAGGCACGATGCTGTGAGTTCAATCCCCAGTACCATAAATAAATAAATAAACAAATAGAATAAATAAACAAAATAAAATAAAATGAGATCTGGCATGTTCAGAGTGGTGTGGCCATAAACTCAAGGCTGTTTTTAAAGGCAGGGAAATAATCCTGCATGATCAAACTCTTCATTCTCTAATTGTAACCAAAAATTCAATGGTTTTGAAAATGGAAAATAGATAGATCATCCTCTATTTATTCAAAAAAATATTCAGATAGAGGACTGAGTGACACCATTAAATACATTTCAGTTTTCTCCTGCTAAAGTCCTATTCAATTCATTCTGTTGATGTTAGCCTTGGGAAGGAAGTTATTGATTGCCAAGGAACAGGGTGGGTACAAATGATACCTTAGGCAAAAAAAAAAAAAAAAAAAAGGGATTTTTTTCAGAAAGCTTTTATTTAAGTGATACTGACTGGACCTCACTAAGCACCTCAATGAGCTGAGGGGTCTTCAATACTATTTCTAAAATGAGATCTGGGCCGGGGATTTAATTCAGTGGCATAAGCACCTGCCTGGCAGGCACGAGGCTGTGAGTTCAATCCCCAGTACCATAAATAAATAAATAAATAGAATAAATAAATAAAATAAAATAAAATGAGATCTGGCAAGTTCAGAGTGGTGTGGCCATAAACTCAAGGCTGTTTTTAAAGGCATAGGGCTTATGGGTCAAGAGGAAAGTGGTGTTTGCTAGCTTAGGCGGGGGTGGAGGGGGTCTCAAAATAAATGGCTCCATCTGTGGCCCACACTCTAAGCAGAGGCTGCAAACTCATCTAATTACCAGCAGTTCAATGAGTCTGAATCCCTAGTATTTATTTCCTAGAATCCAAATCTTATGATGGGAAAGACCTAGAAAACTGTCTTAATCCAACCATGGCCACTAAAGCAAATAAAGCAATAACATCCTGAAAACTGCTGATCTTTCAGAATTCCCTGAGGGGATTGAAAGTGGCATTTTGCTCATCTTGAAACAAATTTGTGAAATTAGGCAGATGATAATGTGAACCGAGTATGCCACCAAACATATGAGAAGCATAGGGAGGTAAAGCGCTGTGCACACACACAGGAATGTGCGCCTACACACAGACACACATTTATCTAGGGCCACCAGGAATTAGTGGTAAGGCAAAAATTGTTCTAAGTTTCCATGCATCTCACCAAGTGGTTTTAAGAAACTGCGCTGGTCATGTCTACCAAGGGAACATTTTCTCTTCCCTGACAGTTTAGTATTTCATTCCTACCTTTCCACTGGGAGGTGCCATCAGTGTTAGGCTTCCTAGGAATACAACATGATACTAGGAAATGGTGTGTGCAGTCTTTAAGCACTCTGCTAATACTCAGCTTGTAAAAATGGCTCCAGAATTCTGTGCTGTGATGTAGTTTTAAAAAAAAAAGAGGCACTTGACTTTTTTCAGACCTTCACGTTTTGCTGTGTGGTATCCTAAATGCAGGCTGACCAACCCTAAGTCCCTACAAAGGCTCCTGTTGTTGGCCATCATAATATTCAGTCTGGAGCTTGTCTGAAATGGAAAATGGAACCACAGAGGCACCATGGTATAATGGGAGGTGGGGAACCCAGGACAAGTGTCAGCACATTTGAAATTTAGCTCTAGTTTAACTAGTAGTCACTAACTGGAATAGTGTAGGCAAGTGGCGTAATCTCTACCTTTGCTATCCTCAGCTGATTAGAGGAAAAGGTTGTACATGACAGAAGGACATTTTTCAAACTGCTAAGTGTCATGTAACTCAAGAGACTACAGTAATCTGGGGAAGTGCAAGAGTCCAGCACAGAGGAGTGGGTGATAGAAGACAACTTTTTTTTTTTTTTTTTTTTTTTTTTGGTACCAGGAATCAAACTCATGACCTGGCACTTGCCAGACAGGCGCTGTGCTGATGAGCTATATCCTCAGCATCAGAGGGCGATGCTTTATCCTTGACTGTACTTCTCATTGTCCCATGACCTCTTGGTCCCCATCTGATAAATAGGGTCCTGGTCCTATTCCCTAGACCCAAGATGTTCTACAACTCTGTTACCCTAAGTGTGGACCCTGGACCACAGGCATCTTCTGGAACACCTACCTACTGTCCTGAGAGAAATAAACTCTCAGCCTCTACACCGACCCCAGTCCAAATCAGCAATTAAACAAGATTTCCCAGTGATCTGTTTGTACACTAAAGTTTGAAAATCACTGGTCTTCAAGCTCCCTCCAAGCTTTTATGCTCTATAATTCTACCATAAGTAACAGTGTATTGTACTTTCACAGAAGGTTCTTTTATGAGACACAGGCCTAACTTGCTATTTATTCATGGCTAGGAAGGTATAGCCCTATTTTGTTTTGAGGTGTACTTTTATATAATCAAATATGGTCAGTCACTTCTGGGGTAGGGGAATTTTTCTTTTCAGACTGATCACCAAGTTCACCAACCCTACAGTTCAGAGGTAGATTTCAATCCACAAGATGATCATGTTTCATATTAAAAGCTAATCGTGCCAGATTGCTAAACCATAACTTGAACTATGAGCAGTACGAAATTCATTTGCATATTATCTCATTTAATACTTAAATCAGGCCTGGGAAGTAGGTTCTATTCTTATCCTCATTTTGCAGATGAGAAATGTGACTCTTGGAGAGGTTAAGTAATTTGTCCTTATTTCAAGCTTGGCAGAGTTGGCACTGGGACCCAAATTTGTCTGCTGCCAGAGTGTGTGGTCTTAACCACCAGGGACATACCCTCCCTAAGCCACTTGGTTGAAATACTTAGGGAACTTCCTACAGATTCCCACTCAACTTTTGTATTCTTATGTTATTTTTCTTACACATTCTTACATTATTTTCCCCCAATAATACATTTCATATTTTGCTGTCCAAAGGGATAATCAGTGGCCACACATAGTTATTTAAATTAAAAATTCAGTTTCTTATTGGTTCTAGCAACATATCCAGTCACATGTGCCTAGGTGTGGTCCAGTTGACAGCACTGATACAGGCTATTTCCATGCTGAGAGCAAGTTCTAATGGATGGTATTGCTTTAGAGAATTAAATTGCTAAAAATCATCACTCCATCATTAAGTTTGCCCCATATTTTACTATTTCTTAGTACTGAAAGCTCTACCCTTAAATGTCAACACTTAGAAAAGGCACCTCAGCACTCTCCCACAAAGAGCTTGTCTGGGGAGGAAGAACTGAGTGATCCTGAAAATTTAACAAGATGGGAGTCCTAAAACTTGGCCCTAGTTTCAAGTTTACAGATCACATGCACACAGAAGTCAGGTCTCTGTTGCCAGCTTTGCCAGCCTTGGCCTTTATGATTCACTGCGACAGCTCCTCCTTTCTGTCAGGGGAAAGAAAGTCCAATCAGGCAGAGTTTTATTTCCTCCCTGAAATGAAACAGAACTGACTGGCTAAGGTATCTCCAGGGACATCTGCTCTGGGACCTTAAATTACCCAGTAACACTTCAAGTCAATCCCACTTCCATGTTGGAGTTGGCAATCAACATTTATCTCTATTGGACAGACCATCTGTAGGTTTCTAGTACCGCTTTTATTATTACCTTGTAAATGTAAAATCCTTGAGGCAGAAATGCCAGCTGCTAACAATGGAGCATGTATGAGCACCCACTTCTCCAGTGAGGAATGTGCTTGGGTCCCTGAGACTTCAAAAAACCCCAAAATAAACACACCAAGAACGACTTCCTCAGAAATTATGCATTGCGTGGGTCCTGCAACAAGGGCTTTGAGACAGCTCTCTCTAGTGAAACGACAGACACAGGGTGACTTTATGCTTTGGAAACTGAAGGGACTGAAGAAATCCTTGCCAAGTGTTTGCAATCAGATTTACAATGACAACTTGTCAGTTAATAGTGAACAATAATAGCTATCATTTATGAAGGGTCTAGCTTTCATTTCTCCACTAATTTAGCAAGGCTTTGGGGCCCTAGCAGAATAGTTCTGGATTTCACAGAGCAACCAACCTAATGAGCTAGGCATTTAATCTAGTAAGCACTCAAATGCATACAGACTACTTATCATAAAGACAGAATGAAAGACACAAGATGCTGTGGTTGAAATTAACAGGGGAGGCTTCAAAGGCAGTGGTGGTCTCCTCTCTGAAGAGGTGCCTGCTCAGCTGAAACCCTGAAGTGAATGGCCAGTGTGGCCAGAGATCAGTGAGAAGTGGGTGATGAGGCTATGGCAGTGATGGCAAACCTATGGCACATGTGCTGCAGCAGGAAGTTTTCTTTCTTTATTTTTTTTTTGAAGAGAATAAAACCAAACAAAATAAAATAGAATAGAGTCAATCAAAACAAAACAATGAACATGGTACAGGACTTCACAAAAAGATATAAGGAAATCAATAATGGTTGCCATAATGCCTCTTGTTATCTTTAAAATAACTGCCCATACCATCAGACATAATAAAATCATATAAAATAGTACAGAATAAAACCAATAAAAACAAAACAATGGAAGCAATACAGGACTTCTAAACAATAGTAAAACAACAATGGTTACCAAAATGCCTCTTGTTATCTTTTAAGTAGTTGCCTATATCATTAGACATAATACAGTCAAACAAATCAAAATGGAATAAAATCACTCAAAACAAAACAATGAAAGCAATACAGGGCTTCAAAAAAAGACAATAGGAAGCCAACAACGGCTACCATAATATATTTTTTTATCTTTGAAATAGCTGTCCATGCCATCAAACATAATAAAATTAGACAAACCAAAACAGAATAAAACCAAACTAAACAGAATAATGAAAACAATATGGGATTCAAATCATGATAATAGATTAACAATGGCCATTGTCTTCCCTTTTTAGACACTTCCTTCCTTTTTACTTTTACAATATATGTTGTGTATTTTGGATCCCACTAACTCCTTTAGTTTTTTATTCTAGGGAGACAACATAATATTCATCCATGTGATTCTGAACCATTTCATCCATGAGCATGATCTCAAGTTGTATCCACTTACCTACAAAAGCCTCGAGGTTATCTTTCCATTGTATAAAAATGCCATGTCTTTCTCGTCCACTCTGAAGCAATGGGCAAGCTACCCCACTTCTTTCTGGTTCCCTGTCACATAGAGCATTGTTCTCTCTTTGACTTTCAGTCTATGAACCACCTTTCATGTTAAATGTGCTTCTTGTATAAAGCATATTGATGGATCTTGTCTCCTGATCCACTTTGCCTATGTTTCTTTTTATTGGTGAATTGAGGTCATCTACATTAATAGTTATGGCTAACATGCACTGTCTCATCTCTGCCATGCTATTTTCCTGCTCTTAGCTGCCTACTTTTCCTCTCCATTCAATTGTCTACCCTGCTCAGTGATACCCCTCTGCTGCTGTTCCTGGAGCTGTGGTCTTTTTTTTATTTCTTTCTAGAATGTCCTTTAGTATTCTTTGAAGGGTTGGTTTGGTGGTCATGAATTCCTTCAGTTGTTTGTTGTCATGGAAGCATCTTGTTTCTCCATTAATTTTGAAAGATAGCTTTGCAGAGTACATCAATCTGGGTTAGAAGTTGTTTTCTTTCAGGACTTGAAATACTTCACTCCAAGCTCTTGACTTGATTTGTGTTGATAAATCTGTCATAATTCTGATAGGTTTTACTTTATAGGTGATCTGTTTCTTTTTTCTAACAGCTTTTAATATTCTGTTCTTGTGTTGAACTTCTGGAATCTTGATTATTATATGTCTGGGTGTAGATTTATTTTGGTTATGACTAGCTGGAGTTCTATGTGCCTCACTTATCTGAATGTCACTTCCTTTTCCCATGCTTGGGAAGTTCTCTGATATTATTTCTATAAATAGACTTTTAATGTTTTTTGTGTTGACCCCTGCTTTTTCACTCACACCTATTATTTTTAAGTTATGTTTCTTTGGGTTGTCTTGCAGCTGTTGAATTGTTACTTCCAGGTTCCTTGTTATTTTTAAGAGATCTTCCCTTTCATGATCACAAGCTGCAAACCTGTCTTCAAGGTTTAAAAATCTATCTTAAGTTTCTTTCAAGTGGTTTTGCCAGCTTTCAATGGAGTTTTTAATTTCCTGGATATCTTTTTGAATCTGTTTCATGTATTCTCAATTTTTTGTTGTTGTTGTTCATTCAAGGTTTCCCTCATTTTCCTATGTGCCTCCATTTTTTAAATCTATGTGTTCTTTAGAGATGCCTAGCAATTCTTTTATTATGTTTTTCATTTCTTCTTTTACCTGAGTTAGTATTTCTGTTCTAATTTTTTTTATAGCCTCATGAAGTTGTTTCTTCACTTCAGAAACTTCAGGTATGCAACTCTTGATCTCTTCCATGTTTGCATCTCCTGGACTTGCTCTGCTTGGATTGGAGGCCAGAGACTGTCTTTTGCTTCTTCATCTTAACATAGTCCTGGGTTCCTCTGGACAAATGGGTATTGGGGTCCCAGGCACTTCCCACATTGGCTACAATTTCTCTGAAGCGAGACTGGTTCTTCTAGAGAGGGCTGGCTATGGGTATCTGATGGTGGCCATTGAGTGCACTGGTGCAGGGCTATGTGCTGCTTTTCCCAGCCTGTGTTGACTCCTTGATGACTGGTGGAGTGCACATGGGGGTGGAGCTGGCTGCTGCCTGCAGACCTGGGCTGGTCACCTGCGGGGATCCTCCACTACTGCTACTATGGTTTATACATTGTGTCAACTTGAGAAGTCTAGAAGCTTAATTAAGTAAGGCAGTAGCTCTACATCCTGGGGTATAGAGCACAAACAATTACTTGGCCATTGTGTCAATTTGAGAAGGTCAAAAGTTTAACTGAGAGACTCAGGAGGGAGCCAGGGGTCTTACTTTGTAAACATCCTCATCCTGTGCAAAGGAAGGCAAAGATGTTTGTGGATGCTACACCCACCCTGGGGGGGGGGTGTCCTGTGTACTATATAATGGAGGAGAAGAGGCTTGCTCTGTTACCCGGCTGCTGCCTTGAAGTGTTCCCCTGTGCCATGCCACCCCTGCCTTGGAGCCAGCTGATTGTGGACTGAAACCTCCAAAAACTGTAAGCTAAATAAACCTTTCCTTCCCTAATTTTGGGTGTCAGGTGTTTTGTCTCAGCAACGAGTAAAAAGTAACCAAGACAACTACTACCCCTGGAGTGTGCATGGAGGCAGGGCTGGCCACCACCTACAGACTAAGCAGGCTACCCGCAGGGAATCTCTGCACTGGCCACTAGAATGTGCATGAGGTGGGGGTGGGGGCTCAGTCCAAGCAATTTTCATTAGGAGCTGCTGGAGGAAGCCAGCACCAGTTCTGGTTCCGGGCTTATCTGTCCCAACTCTAAAATGACCAGTCACTCTCTCCTGTGGGAGGATGGACTCTTCTGCACTCACCACCAGCCAGTGCAGTCTTCCAGGCCTGCTGTTCCCCTCTACTGTCACTCCCCTCCAATGCTGCTTCTTTCTGCAGAGGCCTCAAGGGTCACCGGCTACCATGTCACCTTGATCATGTGTCTTCAGGTTCCAACAGTTCCTCTCTCACAGTGGGTCTGGCTCCAGGTGAAGGTGCTGCCAGCTATTGCCTTCTTCTTCATTTAAGTTTTTCTTTTTACTCTTTCTGTAGGCTTCCATTCTCACTTTAGATTCTTCCTGGGTCCAGGGGGGCCACTTCCTTCCTTCTTGTCTTCCCCACGATGCTATATTCCAGCATCTGGACTGTGTCTCTCAGAGAGGCTGTTTATTCTGCTGCTTACTGTTCCACCATCTTCCCTGAAGCCCCAGGATGCTTGTATCATTGAACGCTCTAAAAGGTTTGTATTTCTGAGCTAGGATATGCAGAGGCCAGGAGATGCAGAGGTTAGGAGGTATGCAGGCCAGGAGACGCAGGGGTCACATCTTACAGGGCCAGGTTTAGGAAGGCATTTAGCTTTTCTCCCAGGAACAATAAGAAGTGATCTGAGGATTGGAAGCACCAAGCTCACATGTGCTTTGTGTTTGTCTAGCTGAAGTGGGAAGAGTGAATTAGTGGTTACATGGAGCAGAGAGTGCAAGCTGAGAGAGAAAATACGGGCTCTATATTCTAGGTGGAAGTACTAGGGATAGAAATAGTACTAGTGATAGAAATGAAAGAAGAAATTTGTGAGATGTGTTGCCAGACAGTTCAGGAAACTTGCTAGCCAACCCATGTGTAAGGGTCAGGTAACTAAAAAAACAGGCATCAGGGATAATTCCCATGCTTCAGTCTTACAGTCTGATGCGTAGTAGTGAGGAATGCTAGCAGTACTATAGCTGCTTTGTATTTATCATTTGCAAGGCTAATTACCCTTGAAAACAATAGTTACTGTTAGTAACATCTCCCTTTATAGATGAGGACACTCAAAAGTTTAGGAACTAGACTAAAGTTCATAGTTTGTTAACGGTTAAGTCAGAATTTGGGTCCTCGTCTATCTGCAAAGTCCATATGTACATTTTCCTTTGATTTCACTGCCTCAGAAATCCATTTTCATAGTTACTGATTCAGTTCCCTGTGGCTCCTATGTCTGTATTGGTCTCCTCAGCTTGAAGTGTTCCTTATTCTAGAAAGTTCTCTACTCCTACTTTGCTTTCAGCTAACCACCCTCTCATTCCCCAGAATCTGAGATTTGGTTTTCACCATACCACTACCATTTGTTGTATTAATGCATATCAGGCTTTTACTTCTTGTCTAATCATCTGATTTTCCTAGTAGACTCTAAGTTCTATAAACGAGTTTGCCGTCACTGTTCTGCTAAGGCCCGGCACAATTCTCCACACATGATTCTACAATAATTCTGGGAATACTTGCTAAATGAATTCTGAGCTACTGGTGAGGCTTAGAAGCTTGTCCAATTTAACCCAAGGGGTCCAGAGCTTGCATTAATGGTCTTGTTGGCATGTTACAAGAAATTGAAACTCAGGAGCTATGAGTTATATTTGAGCTTTTTGTCATCAACTAGTTCTGTGATATTTCAAAGTTCTCTTGTCTTTTATGCACCTTAGTTTCCTCTTGGCTCAAAACAGGAGAAAGCAAAATTTAACCCTTCTGGCCTCATGGGGGTAGAATAAAATCCAAATTCATATATGTGGAGGTGCTTGAGAAAATATAAAGCAATGCCTATGGATTGGCTAGAGTGCCTAAATCCTCCTCAGTATGATTTAGAAATGTAGGTCCTGGAACTGAGGAGATCTAAGAATCCTTGATTGGAGCACTTTATTGTTTATGTTTGGGCAAATCATCTGCTCTGGACTGAACTAATAAAGATGATATCATTATTTCCACAGGGCTCTTTCAAGGGTTAAATAATCTCTAGGTATAGTAATGTACATATACTACCACAGAATATGGTATGGAGCATTGCCTGGTGTATAGGAAGCACATAGTAATCTCAGCTTTTTAAAATTTATTTTTAAAAATCCTCTCCTTGCATACATACACTTCACATACCAACTCAAATTCTCCATCAACACACCAGGAGTTATATATTTTTAAAAATGTCATTAAGGATGACTATTAGAGCATATGCAATCTCAGGAACAGTTTCTTCAAGCACAGTTTCCTATGAACTTTATACCAAATAGCATGTGGTTCCAAAAGCAAGATGCTTTTTAAATTTTTAAGCAAGTAGAAGCAACATTTAGAGACAAGATCTGAGTGTAGTTCTGCAGCAGGGGCAAATTTTACTGAGCCACAGCAGCTGCCAAAGTGCTCAGTGAGCTGAAATAGCCCATATGTGGAGACAATTTTGAAAACTTCTTAGCATCAATAAAGCACTTCCTTTTAAAAACTCCATCTCCTAATTCAAAGTCAAAACCTCTCATTTTCCACTGCTCTGCTTTGCTGCTCTTCTAGTTATTAGAAAAGCTGCCACCAGAAAGTATTTGGCTCCCAAATAGTCGAATAATCAAAAGATGAGGGGTTTTGCTTAAGCAGCAGGAAAGAAAACTGATGGGAGAAATAACAGGCAGAAGAAAAAGAGAATCCAGGAATAAATGAGGACAAAACTGGAGAGAGGAAGGGGGAAGGCTAAACTAGGTGTGGTGGTGCACACCTGTAATCCCAGCACTCGGGAGGCTGAGGCAGAAGGATCACTGGGAGTTTGAGGCCAGACTGGGCTACAACATGAGTTCAACGCCAGCCTGATCTGCATTGAGATCCTGCCTCAAAAAAGGAAGAAGAAAGGCTCCTGGCAAGATCCTAACATTGGAGACTGGGACAAGAGTGGCTGGGACTTGAAAGAAAATGTCACACTCAAGACTGGGTAAGGGAAGGGGCAGTAAAAGTCCAAAACCTCACTTGTAGAGCATCACGAGGCAGTGGATTATGTTATGGCTTCAGAACTTGCTATCGTGGACTCTGAACCTCAGTTTCCTTACTCACTAGACAGTGATGCTGAGTACCAAGAGAAGGAAATGAATTTTGTCCATAGAGCATTTGGCATGGGGTCTTGGAGGATATTTTCAGCAAAAGTTTTAAAATAGATTACAAGCAACTAAATGGTGCTAAATGATCCCCCTCTCTAAGTAAATACTGAAGGAAAAGGAAACGAATTTTTAACAGAATAATTTGTGTTTTCATTGTCTAATTGTTTGATCATTTTTTTATGCCTAAGTCTTGTAATCTGAACAACTACTTTCAAGATAACAATATACAATATATTAACTAGTGTTAATTTCCTATTTAGTTTTTAAATTCTGTATCATTTTTATCTTTTTGTTTTTAAAAACAAAACAAAACAACAACGACAACAAAAACAAAATTCTATATTCTTCAGTCCTAATTTTTCTTTTTGGGACAATGTTGGTTTTCGAATTTACCAAGTTCTTCAAATGCTACTTTCTACACTTGTAGTGCCTCTGCATGGGACCTGAGGGTAATGGGGTCTTGTGAAGGAAGGGGATGCTCAAGTTACTTTTACTGGAGTCTCTTCCACATTTTCCCCAGCAGGTGTGAAGCCTAATTCTGCCTGTGCTGGTCTCCTGGGGAAGCCAGTTGCTTCAAGGTTTGCTTCCCTCCCGAAAACTTGGCTATAAAAGCTCCTCCTTGCTGAGCATTGAGCCACACATCTGTTATTCTAGCACTCTCAGAGGAGGCTGAGACAGGAAGATTTTAAGCTTGAGCCCTGCCTGGGCAACAGCAGTTTTGAGAGACACTTTCTCTAAACAAAAAGTGTGTAGCTGAGTACGAAGGCCTAAGGTTCAATCCCAAGTACTGGGAGGGAGCGAGGCCATTCCTTTTAGCAAGTTAGAGCACTCTGTTACTATCAACTATCAATTTACAGTCCTAGTTAGATACTCTTTTCCAATCCATATTCATTCAAAACTCCTACACAACTCTCACTACAACCTGCTTGAAGCCAGGCAGAGAGGCTAGCATATTGCACAATACCAGACACAGTGTAGGGGTATCTGAATAAATGAACAACAGTCACAGAATCAAGAATTTGACCTACTGGCAATGGTGAGCTAAATGCCTTCAGGAGCCCAATCAAGCAAAGTAAATAGGAGGGGTGTGGCTGGTGGCTAACTGAGGAGTGAATGTTCTGCCTAAAGGCATTTGTATTCAACTTGTTTTAGCCAAGTCTCTGGCTGGACAAACTTTCACTGTTGCTCCTGTAGCCTGCAGGACTCTAGAGTTCGTGACTCAATTTTTAACACTTCTTACCTCAGGAGGAATTTGAATCTCCTCAATTACATTCTTTACAAATGCTAACTTATCTTGAGAAATCCCTAAGAATAAGGAAAGCAAGACCTTCCAAACTCTTAATTATTTCAAAATTCATTACCTGCAGGGAAAACTGCTTCCAGTTTTTACCCAGTTGGTCCTAGTTGTGCCCTTTGAGGCAGGCAAAACAAATTGAATTCTTTTCTGTGTGACTTCCCTGCAAATTTTTGAAGATATTTACCTCTCTTTCAACCCTGCTAAATCTTCTGCAGATTAAAGTTCTTCAGCCATTCCTTATGTCAGGCTTAGGATCCCCCACCATCCTGACTACTCCATTGTGTCAATATCCCTCCTCAGTGTGCAGCAGCATACAAGCAAGTGCAGTATTGACAGTGAAACATTTTGCAAAAGCTCCTGATACACAACAGAAGGAACTTGGTAATTTTTGGTATATCTCCTATAAAGGATAGTTTACAAATCTATTAATAATCATTAAAGAGCATGAGAAAACGCTCATATTAGAATAATGAATGAAGAAGTAACATTGCAAAGTGATGCTTATAACAAGATTTCAATCGTATTTAAAACTATTTTAAAATCAATTTGCTGAAGAGGAAAACTTTAAATACTTTCAAAATCAGAAATAAAAATAGAAGACTGTTACTTCATTAAATATGTCTTCAGAAATAAATTAAAAATTTAAGACTGCAGATCCTTTAACACTGAAAAACCCTAACAGACCACTGCCTTGATTTAGGTCAATTTTTAAAGTCAGAAGTCCATATAAGGGAGGTGTTTCCAAAATCCAGGAATTCAATCCCTCTCTTCCTCACTCCAGATTTGAATATGGAGTGGGTGGGGCCCAAACATATTTTTAAAGACTCAGAGGCGATTTTGATGCATAGCACTAGTTAAGAACCAAACTACACAGTACATTTTTATTAATGCTGCCAAACAACGCATCATTTTTCTTGGCAGCTACAAGGCTCTTTTGACTCAGAGTTAACTGAGACCCTAGGGGCTTGTTCTGATGAGCCCTGCTCTGAGGGGCTAGGCCCCTCCCTGTTGCATGCAGGTGGCTTTTGAGACCTTAGGGAAGATACTGGCATTGATCCCCACACTATTTATGTTATTAGATTTGGCCCATCCATCTAGACCATCAAGATCTTTCTGTTAAGGCTCCTCCTTCCAGCTGCGAGCCATCCTCAAACTCAGTAAGAATGACACTTTCTGTACTCTCACCTCCTCTTTCCCAAGATAAACCTTCCCAGTGTTATCAGCTGGAAGCCTAGGATATTTTTTCCTTGCCATCAACCTGGACCTGTGGCCTATGTGCTCAGAGGAGCTACCTTTTCCTTTTAAAAACTGGATGATAAACTATATTTTTTATTAAGGTATAGTTACCAAATAAAAATTGCATATATTTAGGGTTTACAGTGTGATCTTGGTATGTGTATAAACTGAAATGGCTAACTGAAAACAACATATTTATCATTTTACTTACTTTATGGTGAAACTTTTTCCTGTTAACCTCGATACAGGAGTACCATTTGAAAATGTCCTTTCTCTTTTAGATAAAGTTCCTACCTGGGGCTTTTAATTACTAAAGTAGTATGTGCTTATTGTAAAATATTTTTAAAACATTAAATACATAAAATAAAATGTTCCTCAGTCCTCAAGCTTATTTGGCCCAAGGTGAGCACTCCTGACAACTTGGGGATGTGGCTCACCCTCTGCTAGGCTCAGTTTCATTTCTGCGACCAACAGCCACGTGTTTCTGCCATTTATTTCATAACGATTTACTTTGGTATCAATTTCAAGTGATCAATTTAATTCATAACTTTTGTTTCCAGAAAACATCATCTAGCTAGGAGCAGTGGTTCTAGCTACTCATTAGGCTGAGACAGGAAGATGGCGAGTTCAAAGCCAGCTTAGGGAATTTAGTAAAATCTTGCCTCAAAATAAAATTTAAAAAGGGCTGGATATGAAGCTTAGTGGTAGATGCTTGCCTAGCATGTTTGAGGAGGCCTAGATTAATCCCCAGTACCATAAAACAACAATTCAACAAAACACTGATTATAAAGTGACTCAGTTCCTAACTGTGGGAGGCAAAACAAGTTACAATTTTGCTAGTCCTTCAGCAGCTTGGCTTGAGAGCTTTTGGGGGCCTGCAGAGAATGGAACACAAGAGTGGCTCCCCAGTGCTGGGCTGCATTAAGATTATCTGGGGAGCTTTCTAGAAGTATAATTTTTCCAGACATGTTCCTGGGTGGTTCATGCAGGGGGTATGACTCAGCATAATTTTAACAAATGCTCCAGGCTATACTAATATTGTCCGAGCCTGGAGAATCAGATGTCAGGTTAAATCCTGGTGATATGGGCTCGGTATTCAGGACTATCAATCCCATGTTTCCTCTTTCTTTATCCCATAAACTATTTCCTTGTCATTCTGTCACAGCCATTTCCCAGCTACAAAATCTCCACAGCTTCCCCACCAAATGGGTAAAGAAAATGTGGTATATATACACAATGGAGTGCTACTCAGCCATAAAGAAGGATAAATTTGAGTATTTGTAGGAAAACAATGCACTTTGAGACCATAATGCCAAGTGAAATAAGTCAGACACAAAAGGCTCAATATCACATGGTTTCTCTCATATGAGAAAGCAAAAGTATAAATAATTTAAATAGAAAAATAAAAGCTAAATTACAGGAAATAGGGAGGCAGTCTTTTTTAGAGATCTAGAGATGGAGAGAGGAGAAAGGGAAGGGGAAGAGAAAGTGTAAAAGATTAAGATGTGATACATACATATGCCAATTTCACATGATAAGCGTATTCATTATGTATCACAGATATGCGCCACTACTACTCATAACAAAAGCCAGTTGGTCTTCTTAGTCTGGTCTCCAGCTTCTCACACATTGATGCTCATCAGAGAACTCGAACTTCCATTCACATAGGTTAAAATCCAACTAGACTTTGTGACCATTCATCCTATACTTTCTATGTCTTCATTTTCATGGTTTTCATTCTCTATTCCCACTTGTGTCTACTCATGCCCTTTGACTCTGCCTATTTATGTCTGCATCTTCAAGGCCCACAACAGACCACCTCCTCTGTGAAGCTTATCTTAAACACTGACCATTTCCAGCCTCCTCCTAACAAACTAGAAGGAATCTTCTTTTCCTTGCAAGTCTCTACTCCAGTTCTCATACTTTGTGGTACTCACTTCTATCTTATTTTGTAACTTACTGCATATATCATATTTCCAACTAGATTGTAATCTGATTTTGTACAGGTTAAACAAGCAAGTAAATGAATCCTTAAATAAGCAAACAAAAAGAAAAAAGGGAGGGAGTGCATGGGAAAAGAATGAGCAGCAGCCTGTCTGTATTCTACTGTCCCCAAGAAAATATTGAAAGCACAAAAATGCACCAGCAAGCAGCCTACTCTGTGTATAGTGTGGTTTGGTAGATTTCTTAGCAGAATATTTGCATGTGACTTGAGAGGAACTTAACTCATCTCTTTTGCTAGTAATCCAGTTTTATGATTATTTAAATCTTTCCCATGATCTTGGATTTAGAAGACCTGGAGGCCAGGTGAAATCCTGGGGTTCTCAGACAAGAGCTCTGTACATGCTCCTCTGGCCCCTTCAACCAAAGCACATGCTGCCTAAACTTCACAAAGGCTTTTACTCAGTCTTAGATTGGCCCTGGTTCATGAAGCCTCTGCTTCTCTCTTCGTCTTGTTTGGGGCTATCTTCCTATTTGTCACACTGGTCAGCACCACTCCTTTTCCCCAAAGTAATGGATCCCTTTCCATTTTATGCTCTGGCTTATGTTGTTCTCTGTGCTTGCAAAGGCTGCTGTACCCCTACCCACCTCGGATTAAAGGCCATTTTCTCAGGGCTGCCTTCCCTGATTTCACAAGATTGAGTCAGGTTATTGTAACACAGTCATATATACAGAAACCAACATGCTTGGATTTTATCTATTCTATTTGTGACCATTTGGTCAAGGTTTTACTGCTGCAGTATATTTTAAACTTCATGAAGGCAAGGAATGAAAACTGCTTAATTAACTGCTATATTCCTTGTATTTGGTGCCACATCTGGCAGATAAGATGTCAAAAAAAATACTTGTTTACTGAATGAGCAAACTGAATTATAACAACATTCATCTGTGCTTTAAAAAGAAGGTGCAGGAAAGTCAAAGGTATTTCTGCAACACTTCTAACTCAGCCTCTACTCCCTCTACTTACTTGATGAGCACCCCAATTTCACACTGTGAGACCTCTAATACTTATAAACCACTAAAATTTTCCAGAATATATCTGGGAGAAACTTAACCAGTGTCAGCCCTATTCTTGCAAAGGAACTCATGTATTTTGAGCATCTTACTATGTGTAGGCACCATCTCCATGTATCTTATGTTACTTAATTTTCTTCATGACCCAATAAAGTTGTTTTATTATTTTTATTCTACAGATAAGAAATGTGAAACTCAGAGAGATAAAGTGATGTGGCCAAGGCTATAAAGCAAGTAATAGCAGAAATTTCACATTGTTTAACAAGTAGTCAATGAAAAGAAGGTCTTGGAAACTAGGAGATGTCAGTTTGGGTCCATTTTCAGCCACTAATTCTTTGGGTGATCTTGACCCAATCATTTAATCTCTCAGTTTTGATTACCTCGATTCAGAGATAAAATCTGAAGATTGAGACCAGGCCTTCAGAAGTTTCTGAACAGGAATAAAATACCGCATGTCATAAAGATGATTATCCTACCTCATTCCCCGCTATCCTCAAGAACCAACAGATGGCTTTCTCCTCATTTGAAAATGAAACACTCCTACCAAGGTCAGTTATGCCTACAAATCAGTGCTGGCTTTCTTCTCCAGCACAAAATCTCCAGCTGGAAATCAGCTCTAATTCTTTCTTTGCTCAGGCCTTGCTCTAAATAATATATTTTGAAAATGAACTATTTTGGGGCCAAGAAATCTGTCAAGCTGAGCTGATTCATCACTTTCACCATCAGGCTGTTGCTCTCCTGCTTCTTCTGCTTTGTCAGATAGAGATGTTTTATCTCCCCTGACAATTTCTCAGTGGGCTACATGGAGAGTTCACCTCTTGTCATGATAAGATCCTTTGCAAAAGATTAAAAATCCAAGGATGGGCCGAGTCTGAAGAAATAAATCTTAAACAAATAAAAATGGAGTGGGAGAAAGTAAACAATGACTGAGATACAATCACAGAAGAGTAGAACTGAAGTTGGTCACCACATGGCACCTGTTTTTAAATGCAGAAATTCCCAAAGTGTCAGCTCTGTGTCCTAAGTCAGAAGAGTGAAGGAGAGAAGGCAGAAAAAGATAACTCTATAAAACCTATTATTTGAAATCTCATCTTGGTGAGTTCTGAAATGCTCATAACTTTCCCCTTAAGATTTACCTTTCTAAATATCTTTTTCTTACATAAATTTATATGAAAATAAGTTTACTTTCTTTGGAGAAAAATGAAGACATCCTGAAAACCATGCTAGGTAGAATGGAGGAGCCAGTACAAGAGCAGCAAGTAGCTCATTCTGGGTAACTGAGAACAGAGAATCCCCCTTCAGAAAACCTCCCTTGTTCAGTGAGAATTTTAAATAGTGTATAAGAAAGCACCATGCCCACAAAAGCACAGAACTGCAACGTTAGAGGAGAGAGATTGTGCTGCTTGGGTAAACTCCCTTCGGCTCCTCTTTCTCGAGGCTATATCTCTTCTGTACTCTAGAATGTCTTTCCAAATCCATCCCCAATACTGACATCTCCACATGGTCATCAGGCTGCTCAAACTCACTGTCTTCTACCTGCTTCTCTTGTGAATCTTCCTCAGCTCTCATTTTCCTCACCCAATTGCTCAGGACTGTGCCCACTCCATTGCTAACCTAGGAACCCAGGGGTGTTGGTTACTTTTCTCTTTTTGCTGATACAAAACACCTGATGTCCAAAATTAAGGAAGTTTAGAATTTGTAAATGTTTCAGTCCATACTCAGCTGGCTCCAAGGCAGGGTGGCGTGGCCGAGGAGCAACAGTTCCTGGTGGTAGAAGACAGAAAAAGCAACAAGAGCAAAAGGGGAGGAGCAGCAAGAGAAGACTCTTTCTGTCCCTTATATTGTATGCAGGCTACCCCCACCCTAGGGCGGGTACAACACCCACACCCATAATCCCAGCATAGACAATGAATCAATCACAAACTCTAGATTTACCCACCTCTGAAAAACCCACCTCCCCATGACTGAATGAGGCTTTTGGGGGACATCCAGACACAAACCATAACACCAGGATTCATTCAGAATACCTCTCCTGGCACCATCAACCCACAAAAAACCATACTATGCGGTTCTAAAATATCTCTCTAGTTTCCTATGCTACACACTTTGTACAGCCTTGGTTCTGGCCCACACCATTCCTCACCTGATTCTTGCCTCCTAAAGGCCTCTTTCCTTCTGTTATTTCATGTCTTTGGTAGTGGCATATTCCAGTCACTCATTATCGGCCTCATCTTGACTTTTCTTATAGTCACATAATACACAGTCTCCCCACATATTAAAAAACACTGCTATGAGTTAGACCTAGAATGTCGCCCCAAACTCTCATGCACTCACAAGAAGGCAACTGGATTATGGGAGTGCTATACTGGTCAGTGGGTTCAACCAGTAATTAGTTCAGCACCTGAATGTGCTATAGGAGGTGGGCTCTGGTTAGAGGCAGGACACAGAGGGTATGACCTAGAAGGGTGCTTTTCCCTGTTTCTATCCTGCTCTCTTGACTTCCTGGCTGCCATGACCTTTTCACTATGTCCCTCCTTCCTTCCAGCCAGTCAATTAAGGACCTATCCTCTAAAAACAATAAGCCAAAATAAACCTCTCCTCCTTTAAGTTGTGGGTAGTGGGTATCATTTCTCAGTGCTGTGGAAAGTGACCAAGAGAACAGCAAACACACACAAACACAATCCACAATCTTTAATACCAAAAAATACCCTCAGATAACATGCACACACAATACCATATATCCTTCAGTTACACCAACCCATCTGTCATTCCCTTAATGCATTGGTGGTGAACCTATGGTACACATGCCACGGTGGGCTGTTTGTATTTATCACTGAAAGTTCTAAAAGGTTTACAGTCACTGCCCTACTCCATACCCCTCTCTCCTGTTTCCGGATTTCTATATAGGCCAGTGATGGTGAACGTTTTAGAGCTCTGAATGATACAGTCTGCTGTGGTGTGCATGCCATAGGTCTGCCACCACTGGTATAGGCTGTTTGTTTTTCCACCTCAAAGCATCCTCTTCTATAAAACCAGCTGAGCTTACCCCTTGCTTCCTGGTTATCACAGCATTTTGTACCTGTGCACCCCAACTGATCAAGGCCATTTGTTGGTTTGGCCTTGCCTCCTGACCTCAGAATCCTAAAAGGTGGCAGAATTTAATGGCATAAGATTTGGAGGCAAAGAGTCCTGGGATGAAATTTCGGTCATCTCTTATTAATTGGGAAAGAAAGTTCTCTAAGCCCCTTCTTTCTCACTTCAAAAACAGAGGTAATACCACCATTTATTTGGTAGAATTGAAATTACAAATAAATCAGAAAATTCAGAATACCTAATACCTAAAACTCAATAAAATGGCAACTGTTACTGAGACCTTCTGTACTCTGTCTTCAGTGGAAATGTTTAATTTCATGAATGAATTTAGCTTTTAGCCATTTCAGTGTCATGAAAAACACACTCAAGCATATACACTGTCACACTGGAACTTTCCAAGATTGATGTAATATAAACAAAGGAATTACTAACGTTTTCATTTTGCCAGTGAGGAAGTGCATATTGAGAACATAAGTAAATTTCCCCAGGATGCATAGTGAGTCACCGGCCCAGGTGAGTGTAGAACTCAGCCATAAAATATTTACATGTAAAACTGAATTTAACATTTTAGAAAATGAGCCCATCCAAAAATAATAGCGCTGTCCAATTATTGGTGTTTTCCAGGGTGCTTTTCCTAACTGTGGCCATTTTACAGGAAAAGAAAATTACAAAACAACTGATCAGTAAGATGCTAGAAAAGGACAGGCTCCCCAATTTAGAGCCGAGCCTTGCACAGGAGGATGCAAATTTGAAAGAGAGATCTTCTGGAAAGCATAAGTCAGACTACATCATTCCCTTGCTTCCAAATCCTTCAGTGACTTTTGGCTTAGAGCAGTCTCTCTTCTTGTTGCATGGAAGCCTTTCTGTGGTATAGATTCTAACTATTCTCCTATGATGCTTTCTTTTTTAAAATTTATTATACCTAAGTCACATTGGTCTTCTGCTTCCTTACACTTTCCAAGCTCAGTTCTGCCTTAGTGTCTTTGTATTTACTGTTTCTTCTCCTGAGAGTCTACATTCCTCAGATTTTCTGAATGTTGGTATCTTTCTGTTAATTAGGTCATAATGGCAAACACTTTTGTCTTTTCTATTCAACTTTGGCTCTCTACCATTCCTACTCTGTCATATATCCTTAACTTGTCATAACTTCATATTATTTATCATCATCTAAAATTCTTAGTTGTTTTCTGACTTCTTTCCATAGAATATTATGGCAACAGAGAGTGAGTAAATCTTGATTTTACTCACTTCTCTAGATCTAGCCTCCTAGAACAGTGCCTGATACACTGCAGGTATTCAATGAACATTTGTTAAACAGATGCTTCAATAAACTTATTTTATCACCTTGAACACACAGAGAAATTCTCCAATGCTTAAAAATCTAGGCTGACATAAAATCCTTAAAATTTAAAGCAATGCCACCTCTAAAATTAGAACTCGTAAAAAGAAGCGAATCAATTCTAACCATCATTCTTACAGGGTTGAGAACAAAGGACTCTTGTTTTCAAGTATATCTAATGAAGGCTGATTCTTTTGGCACATGGGACTATTTGGAGACACTCCCTCTACTGAACCCAAAGGCATGCATGTTTCTTCTCCAACTTGGACTTCAGCCTTCTGTTCTGGTTTCAGTCTGGTGATTTTATCTGACAGCCTGCACGTCACTGCTCATGGTGGACTTGCTCTGTTGCCAGAGAGTTAACTTAGAGAGCACACTACATACATAACAAGCAAAACGCAAATCAAGAAGGCAACAAGGACCAGAAGTGGTGGTGCAGACCTGGAATCCCAGTACTTTGGGAGGCTTAGATGGAAGAATCACAAGTTTGTACAAGTTTGAGCCTGGGCAACTTAGCAACATACTGAGACCCTGTCTCAAAATAAAAAACAGAAAGGGATAGCGATGTAGCTCAGTGCAAATGCTCTGGATTCAACCCTGAGTATGCAAAAAAGAGAAGGGGAGGCAGCAGGATGAAGAGCTCTTCAAAGTAGTTTAATGCCTATGATTAACTTCAAAATGACGTAGAAGCCTTGTTTCTAATGCCATATGCTGAGTCTGCTCTAAAGTTGAAAATTTTGGAAATGGATTTAATTATCCACGACAAATTCACATACTTCTCAAGTCAACTATCAGATATTTCTACATTCTTGAATTTTCCGTGGAAAAATAACAGCATCCAGAAGCTCACCTGTTATCTAACAGAAATTTTGAAGAATTCAGTAAAACAGAAATTCCTGTTTACTTGTTTCAGGTTAATTTAATAAAGGAAAGTTGGAAAAGACTCAGTCAAATTTATCTTTTCCTATGAACCAGAAAGTGCCATCTAAAAGTTAGGGCTGGAGCTTCACCTCCTTCCTGGGTCTCTGGTAATTAATGTACAATAAAAGTGAATCTAAGCACAAACACTGAGCTCTCTCCCAACAATTTCTAATTTACCTATTCCTCTCTTTTAACAGCGGAGCCACACATTTCCCTTATCAGATGCCACAGGCAGTTACATAAATCAGGGTTTGAATTCAATGTATGTAATTATGTCAAAGTTGATAGCAGCATAATTCAATAAAAGTCAAAGAGCTTTTAAAATTGTGAGGCTATCTTTATTATAAGAAGTTAAAATATGCAGTCAGTATCATCCTCCCAGTCTATTCTCAAAATCAGAAAAAGATTCATGATATGAAGATACTCACAGACAAGGTGTCCACACGGGTGTTTAGGTTGCCTCAGTTTATATGCTTCACATCCATCTCTTTAGCTTTCAGGCCAATGGCAGCAGATATTTCTAGAGCTGCAAAATGTTCTCTATCCAGTTTATGAGTTAGCTATTTGACTCCTAATGTTCATGTCTTCTATAGATATTATAGATTTCTTTTGGGTCTTTATCACAGAAGAGAGTTAGCCATAGATATACTAATTGAGTTCAGGGCAAAAGCATTGGGTGGGGGGAAGAGCACAAAAAAAGTAGACGGTGGTAGGCTGGTAATTATTGAAAAGGCCTTAATGGAGGTAGGAAAAAAAATCTGTAAGAAGGCATTTTCCAGTAATTAATTGAGTCTTTCTTACTTCTAAATTGAGAAAAATACAAAAATCAATAATTTTAAATGTGTCATACTTATTGACACTAATGAAACCTCCTGAATAAGCATTTAATGCATCTCCAGTGGTTTTTTAAATTTACATTCCTCAGTGAGTGAACATTACAAGGTCAGGTCAGCTCCCTTGGGCTTTCCCGAGCTGATGCTATCAAATAGACAGGACTTTTGTGTGGCACAGGGAAAGAGGGTTTCTGAGCTGTCCGTGGTGCTAGAAAAGCAGCTATGTCTCCCCTTTCGTCTTTGGATCAGCAGGAGTTTCACATTCAAAAGTATTATCTCCTACATAGAGTGATCCATACTTCCACACTGTTTGGAAATGAAAATGTAATTTCCTAATATCTTGTCTTCCTAGCAAGCTTTGGTTTGATTATGCTACCTCAATATAGCATTTCCTTTTACTCTTTCATCTCTTGGATATTAATAACCATGCTAAGGTACATTAATGTGTACTTGCTTGCATTTTTATTTTTAGTTCATTTTATATTTAAAAATAAAATTGAAGGGTTGTGGTCTGGCTGTAATGAATGGATTCAAATTTAGATTCCAACTAGACAAGTTGCTTTTTGCACCTCAGTTTCTTTAACTGTACCAAGAGGTAGTTAATTAATGATTTGGGGACAAAATACAATGGAATATTTTGCAAGTTGGTTTGTTACACACTGAAAACATCTATCATATCACTTTTTCTTTTGGTGTCCTATTTAGTAAGAAATTCTCAATAGAGCATTCACAGTGAAACATTTTATTTCCTTTAAGTGGGAATAGATCTATAGGAATTAAGGACTTATCATATGCCAGGGAGTCTTAAGAGTTTCAGATATAAGAACAGATTAACATGAAAAAGAGAAATTTGGAAATTATAAAATTTAGATTCCATTAAATTACTCAACAATTAATACCCAAAGTCTCTTCTATTTCCAGACCCACTATCATTGATATTTTTCTAGAATTTGACATTCATTAAAAAAATGCATTAGCATGCTAAGTGTACTTGGATTATATTTAGTCTTATCACTCCCACTTCACAAAGTAACTGATTTGAAAGTGATTAAAAAACCTTACCACAAAGAGAGGCAGAGCCAAAATTTGAAGTCAGATTATTCTGAATGCAAAGCTCAATCACTGAACCATCCTGTCCTCACCTCCCTGTATCTGAATGGATCATGTTGACACAGGTTCATTTAGAAGCAGGCCAGAATTCCTTGGGTCCCCCACTTCGCTTTTTGGCATTGGTGGTACTATGGATCGAGCTGAGGGCCTTTTGCATATTATGCACACATTCTACAACTGAGCTATAACCACAGCCCCCTGAAATAGGACCTTGAGAGCCCAAGTCTAGCAGGTTAGAGGTTATCTTGAAAACAATTTTTTTAGAAGCATGGAGATAAAAGGAAAGTTACTTTGTAAAATTCAACCCAAAGTAATCCTTTGGGTTCCATGATGCAACTAACCAGAAACAGAATAAGCCCCTGGAATCACAAGAAGTATTTTTTTTTAATAAAATGTCTTAGTTACCTTTATTGATTCATTGGTATGTATTCATGTATATCAGCTCATTAAAATCGATGTGTTCCCCCCCCCCCCAGTAAGTTCTAAACTGATAGGTTTTGTAGCTGGGTTTTATTCTGTTTCTCTAATACTTAGGATTGAACTGGACCTCCACACTGAGTTATGCCCCCAGTCTTTCTGAGACAGCATCTCACTAAGTTGCCCAGGCAGTTTGTCAATTTACCAATTCAATATTTCTAAATTGGCTAAAACTCAAAACACAACAACTTCAACAGTTGTATCACCTGAGAGTTACATTTATTGTGCATATTCTTCTCCAGTTATTAAAATGCTTTCCATTCTTAAAGATCCAGGACTCCTTGTGTTTATGTCTTTGGTGGCAAACCATAGGGCAGTGGCGGTGAATCTATGGCGAATCTATACCACAGCAGGCTGTTCATACCATTTAAAGCTCTAAAAGGCCTGCAATCACTGCCATAAGGTTATACTTTATACTTGCATGTGATTGGAATAACTACAACAATGAATAAATGAGCCAGCTGAATTGAGAAGGATTATTGTCCAACATAGTAAACCCACACTCACAGATCTCACCCAGCAGCTGCTGGTAGAAAATTTCAGATGTCTAGTTGAAGTGGGTAAACTATATTCTCAAATGAATTCATTTTATTAGACATAAGAGTCACTTTCAAAACTCCCAAAGGAAGGTTTATGTGTGAAAATTTTTTCCCCAGGTATAACAAAAAAAAAAAATGTAGCATAGATCATGCCTTCAAGTTTAGAATAAGGAAAACAATGTGAACAAAAGAGAAAGAACAGCTAGATTATATTAATTAATCATGTGTAAAATGTCTTATATCAAGAAAAAGATAAGTATATTTTCTTTAACCAAAGCAAAAAAGAAATTTATATGAGCCTTTCCAAGAGTTGCAACTTGCCCTAAGTCTGTATATTTGTGTATTTATTTAGTAGTATTAACTGCACTAGACGCTGGGAATAGAGAAGTGAAGAAGAACAATATGGTCCTGCTCTTATAGGACTACATTTAAACTAAATAAGAAAATAAAGGAAATCTCTCCCATTCATTTCTTTGCATCCCATTCATTTCTTGTAAGTACTGTTAAAGAATTCACTCCACACAGAGCACTGGAAGCCCCTGCCCTAGCTCTGATATTACTAAGTGTAGAACAGATGACACAAGCAGTTAATCTGATTTAATAAATCCTTTAATTCTTTTGGTAAATACTGGGGAAGAAAGGCGATCATAGAAAAAGAAGGCCCAGAAATACACTTTAATCCTTTTTTCCATCTTCTTCCTATACCCTGAAATAGAAACTCTATGACAGTTCCTTGAGAGAGAGCAAACTGCCTGGCTCAGAGGAAAAGAATTGAGAGTCTCCATGGCTCATTTGGAATGTGTGTAATAATCAAGGATGCTTGGTTGCATGCTATATGTCCTGGCTCTGTAATGATCAAAGCTCATAGAGGTGAAGGAGCAGCCTTCTCCTGTAAGGACATACAGATTTCCATGGCTTCTATGATCCAAGACATGTTCTCGAATTCAAGTTGTTTCTCCTTTTTCTTGGTTGTAGTAGTATTTTTTGTTATATCCTCAAGTTAATTATTACTTACATGTTATTTCTTCCTAAGGATTGAACCTAGGGCCTTTGCAACAAAGTAGCTACATCCCCAACCCTTCTGCTTCTCCTGCTCATTTTTTTACTGTTTGTCTTGAGACAGGGTCTCACTAAGTCACCAAATGCCCAGGCTAGGCTCAAACTTGAGATTCTTCTGTTGGGATTACAGGCATATACCACCACAGCCATGTACCTTCATCTTTTTAAAAAAAGGACACTCTCTTGCAATTTCACATTTAGTTCTTGGATTAGTACTCTGATCCATTCAACATTATAAGAGAAACTTAGGTATCAGTGACCAAATCAGTGAGTTAGATCTACAAACCGGAATCAAGGACTGATGTGTTGTTTTAAAAATGTTCCTTATTTAGAGATAGCTTAATTGCATTAAGTGCCAAAGAATGTACTGCTTTCTCTGTAATGAGTTTTTATGCTCTTAGTCTTCAGAAGCTCAGATTCCATCTGTAACAGCAGACTGTTGTAGAATTCAGCTATTAATAGTTACTGGTACACACTTACTCGGAGTTAAGAGGCCTGGGGCTGTAGAGACAGCCAGATGGAGATAATACCAGAGGGTGGCCGTATGAACAAAAAAGGATAATCTATTTTTTTCAACAAACATGACAATCCTGTTTTATTGCAAGACAAACTCTCTGAAGAGATTCCACCTCCACCCCACCTCCCGGAATTCTCAGGTCTGGTTCTAAAACCTCATGTGATTTATCACTATTTTTGATGTTCAAATAACTCCTTATTCAGGTTATAAAGATAAAGCCATGTAGATGGGTTAACATCCCTGATTTAGAAAAACGATACAAGTATTCACACAGAATATCAAGAATAAAACTACTTGGGCGTTAATCAAAGAAATACCCTTTAATATTGAACACTTCTGAAATTTCAGAAATTTTCCTGAACAGAGAAAAGGGCCAGCAAGTGAGCAAATAACACTGACATTTCTTTACAGGAACACAAAACAGAAAACAAACAAAAATTAGAACTTCATCTTTATTCTAGTGAGTGTAAGAATAACATAGTGCAAGACAAGAATGACACAGCTACTCAAAGTCATTTTCTGTTAATTAATGATTCTTTTGGGTGAAAGTTTTATGAGTTACCAATCCTTTTGCTTTTTAAAAAACATAAGGTAAATAAGGGGAAAAATCTATTCTTTTTTTTATATGTGAAGCATTGCTGAGTTGAATGACTAAGTTATATTTTAGGGGTACATTTATAAATTGTTAAAATTTGGGTTTTATGCTCTTTAAAGATAGAAATACTAATGGGAATGCTTCTGTGTATTGGTAATAAAAGAATAGCTAAGGGGTCGACATATCTTATCATTTGGACAGGAACATGAGTATAATCACACTATTCTCATGAAGCCACTGCAGCTGAAGGGAAGAGTGACAGACTGGCCAGGGGTTGGAGCTCTCTGCTCTCATACTTTAAGGGAGTTCCAGCAACCTGGGGGATGGAGGGTTAAGAAACTGTGATCTTTTTTATAGACATAATATGTAAAGAGTCCTGAAAATAATGTAAAACTAACCTATATGAGAGAAGCAAGGTGACTTGTTCATAAGGTTGGGTAAAGAATTCAGGATGTTTCAAACTGTCCAAAGAATCTAGCATCCACTCTATGAGCCCCCACCAGCTCATATAACTACACTTCCTTTGTAGGGAGGACTATTTTTTCTGATCAAGTATTCTTAAAATTATGATAATCTATTCTTTCTGGACCAGGTCTTATTCTGTAGCCCAGGCTGGCCTTAAACTTGGGGTGATCCTTTTGCCTAAAGCCTCCAAAGTGCTGGGTTTACAGGCATGTGCCACCACGTCCGGCCTGCTAACCTATTCTTATTGCAGGAAAGTTGGTTAGTAATTTAGGAGAGTCACACTATACCAAATTCAGTCTTTGTCCAAACTTTACTAGTTGCATAAACCTGGGCAAGTTTCTTTCTTTCTTTCTTTCTTTTTTTTTTTTTTTTTTTTTTTTTTTTGCAGCACCAGGGATTGAACTCACAACCTTGCGCCTGTCAGACAGGCGCTTAAGTCACTGAGCCAAACTCCCGGCCCTAGTTTTTTGAGGTAGGGTTGCACTGTGTAGCTCAGGCCGGCCTCAAACTCACAACGCTCCTCCTACCTCAGCCTCCGGAGTGCTGGGATTAAAGGCATGCGCCACCATTCCCAGCTCTGGGCAAGTTTCTTAATTTAGGTAGGCCTCTATTTTTTTCAGAGATAACATAGTGTAGTAGGAGTAATTATTGTAGGATTATGAGAGTTGTATAAGATGTTCTATGCAGCACATATAGAATAGTGTCTGCTATACCACCCACACCTAATAATTTATTCTTCCTCTTTAATTATTTACTAACATTTTATTTTTATTATTATATTCATGATTTTCTAATGTTGGAGAGACCTGAGTTTGAATTATGGCTGAAAGAATTTGACCAATCTTCTTCAGTTTTCTCATGTGTAAAATAGAGCTAATTTCTAACTTGTAGAAATGTGAGAGCTACATTAGATAATTAGTGCTACATATTTGTCAAGTCACTATATGACATGAGCTAACCACTGTATGAAATTGGTTATTATGACCTCACCATCATAGTCATGGTTGTGACACTTAAATGTAACATGTATAGGAAGCTCAACCACAAGGCCTGAACTATAAGAAACATTAGTTCATTCCTTCATGTTAGCCATGCTGCATGCATGTTATAATTAGCCAAATAGTATCTTCTGTATATTATCTTTATATTTATTGGTCTTCAAGTTCATTAGCTGATTTGCTACTATACAAAGCTAAAGAATAATAACTTTACTATGCTTTCTGTAAATTAGGTAGGGGAGGTATTTCATCTTTTTATTAATTTCATCATTTTGCTAATTTCAGGAATGAAATTGAAAACATTTCCAGATACATGCAACAGATACTTCTACTTTCCACTTACTTGCTAACATTTTCTTTCCCTGAAATTCTCAAATTAGCCCAATACTTCAAAATGCCTGCCATGCAATGCTGAACTTATCATCAAATAGAACACACATGCCATGTGAGGCCCTGGGTGAGCATGTTCTACAAAGAGATTTGTATTTGTGTCTACATTGCCAAGTAGCAGAGAGATTATGCTATGCTACTTTTCCTCTCTGGAAGGTTTACTAACTAGCTAATAATTTCACTGTCATCTTGATGCTTTCGAGAGTCACAGCAAGAGTACATGCAAGGATCTAAGTAAGCAAAGTTCTTAGGCTGCCTTGAAACAAAAGCTGTCTGGACCGTCATACCAAATTCCCCCAGCCTGTTTGAACACTGACAATGGAAACATGCATATCCCACCTAGGTTTTGCCTTCAATGTGACAAGGCAGTGTCTAACTTCAGGGCATTCAGCGATTATGAAATCTTGACACCTCACCTACTGTGGGAATGACATGTTGAAATGGTGTTTCCATTCTCTGAGGCATTTTCACGTTAAGCTCCGTGGATGGGAAGTAATGAGATGGACCACAGAGTGCTGTCAGGTGGGCCCTGCGTCTCTCCTCCCACCTTACCATCCTCCCCTCCCACCCCCAGTCACAAAGCTGACAACTTCAAACATTTACTACTGATCTCTTTGTCCCCTAACAATCAATAGCTGATGTCCAAAGAGCTAAATAATATTTAATGTGCAGAACTGTATTTATTGTCACATAATGCTGCAGGGAAATGAGAGATGACTCATTATATGAATCAGCTTATCTCTTTATGATCAAAAAA